>LGRX02000349.1:0-86699 GCA_001247695.2 Cymbomonas tetramitiformis
CCTTCGTGGAGGTTCCCTCGCCTGCCCACTCATCAGACTCCTCGCCATCCTCATCACCATCCTCGAACACCTTACAAACTGCCCAGGTTGATCCTGGCGCCAGCTCATGAAAAGGAGGCTGCGCACAACGCACAGATCCCTGGTAGGCGTCTCTCATGGTAAGATCCTTCAGGACATGACAAGCGTGTGAAGCCATGACGCCATCCTTCAGGTAGGCAGCGCACCACCAGTCATAAGCGACTGAGGTGGAATGATCGTCCCCTGCTAGAAACGAGGGTATGCTATCCCACAATGATCTGAAGTCTGGCCTGGACTCAGCGAAGGCCTTCTTCTGCTGCTGACTGAGCGCATGGAAAGATGCTGACTTCGTGTGCCTACGCTTCTTGGCCTCAAAAGCCCGCTGCACTTTTGCTACCATGTCCACGAAACGCCTGATGAAGAGCGCTCTGTCCTCATTCTTACCACCAGTGTACTGGAGTTTGACGTCTTCCTTGTCAAGTGAGTGGCTCTCCCTGTCATAGTAATCCATCTCGTCTACGTCGTCAAGCGCAAAGAGAAACTGGTTTGCAGGCGCTGAGGCTGCTACTGCTGCTGCGAGTGCTGTTGCTGCGAGCGCTGTTGCTGCTGGTGATGGTGGTGCGGAGGGAGTGGTTTCTGAGCCCGACCCCTCTGCGCTCATATATTCCGTGTCAAGGTCCTGACTGACCCGCTCTCGCGCCAGCCGTCGTGCCTCACGTTCTCTGGACTGGACAGAGGCAGCGCTTGGCTCTGCCTCGCCCTCCGTGGTAAAGTACTGTGTTAATGCTCAGCCAATGGGACCAAGGAAGAGTCCCCTCTCTCAGCGCAAAGCTCGTTCACCAGTAGACTGGAGGCTTGATTCAGACTGGCTTAGGCCAGTGCACTGAGTGCTCCTGGATTCACCTTGCTGAACAAGCGAAAGGACGAAACGCGTGCGGCCAGCGAACGCCTAAAGGTCCAGCACCGTGCTTCAGCGCTCTGAATCAGCGGCAGATGCAGAATATTCGTGCGAGGAATAGTTAAAGCTGGGCCAGTGTGCTGAGCACTTCTGGATTAGCTGGGCCAGAGTTCATCAGGAGCACAGTGAAAGTGAGGGCAACTCCACGACACCAAGAATAGCACTGATACGCAGCGGTGTGAGCTAGGCCAGTGTGCTGAGCACCCCTGGATTCACAACACCACTGCTAATCAAGGGCACCATGGCTGGCATAGAAGCTCACTCCCCAGTCCAATAAGCAAGTACAAGGTCGCTGGCAGAGTTGGGAGCTAAGCCAGTGTGCTGAGCACCCCTGGATTCGCAGCACCACTGCTGATTCAGAAGGTGGCCTGTGACATGAGGGCCTCACCGGCTGACCAATACCGTAGAAAAGATAGAAGAATTCTCCAACACATTATGATAAAGCACTAGAAGGTCACTCCAGTAGTAAGCAGCACTCCGGGCTGGTAAAGTAATTAACTCTGAATCCACCAGGTAACTGTGTCACACCAGGGAATATCGCTTAAAAGACCACTCAGTTGTCGCCTTCAGGGCTGATGCTGCTGCCAGTCCTCTGGCAAGCTTTTCCCCTGCTTCAGGCTTAGGCCAGTACACCAGGGGTGTCCCTGGATTAACCGTCAGACAAGGTGGAGCTGCCCAAGAAACCGTAAGTTGCAGTTCCAGACATAGAGCAGTGATTCACTGCTGATCCACTTCTTCGCTGGTGAGTAAAAGCAGATGTCGCCGCTAATTAGCTCCTAGGCCAAGCACACCTGCCTTTCAGCTAGGCCAGTACACCAGGGGTGTCCCTGGATTCACTTCAGACAAGGTGGCCAGCTGGAGAACCCACTGGAAGGTAGTTCATCAAGGTGCACATTAGCTGCTGATCCACTCTTAGCCGGTAAGTCAAGGCAGATGCCGCTGCTGATTAGCTCCCAGGTAACACACACTTGCCTTTCAGTTAAGCCAGTGCACCAGGGGTGCCCCTGGATTCACTTCAGACAAGGTGGCCAGCTGAAGGAACCACTGAGAGGTGCTCATCCAGGTGTACATTCACTGCTGATTGACTTTGTCGCCGCCGCCGCCCAAGCTCATGCCGTGCTGATTAGCTCAAAACTGAAGGACACCTGTCAGCAGCTAGGCCAGTGCACCAGGGGTGCCCCTGGATTCACTGCAGAACAAGGTGTTGAGCATATCACCGGGTAGAAGGAGGCCGCTCATGACTAGTGAATTCAAAGCTGATCCGTCGCCGCCGTCACTGGTACAGTAGCTCTTTCAGTGCAAGTACCACCAAGTTCAGGGAAGAAAAAGGGTCCGCCAGTGCACCGTGGGTGCCCCTGGAGTCGCCTGACTTCCGAATCCGCTCTTTCAACTGCTGCTGACTTCTCGCCAAAGGGCCTTTATTTCCGGATTAACACTGAAATAAAAAGCCGCTCCGCGCAGGACATTATGGTTTTGAAAAAGTATGAAAACAGCAGTAAAATGTATCCGTCAAAATTGATATTATATCACAAAATACGAATTATTGTGTACAAAAGCTGTGAGCAGAACTGTCTTAGCACTCTAGCACTGGCACGCGAACAACCACCTAGTACTTGCGAAGGCAAAACAATAATGAGTCCACTAGCCTGACCTCCGGTCAGAGCCTACTTATATCTCAATGCTCTGTCACATTTCCCAAAACTGTAACGGGTTCTAGCCCTTAAATCTTCATCTGGCCAATGGAAAGTCATTATTCCATGCCAGCTCTAACAATGTTACCGTTCACCGCATTCTGACTGACACGTCAGCGGCAAAGGAGTCACTGCCATCTTCGTCTTATCATTCCCTGGTCATTTGATGGTGACCATATCTTCTCTGACAAGTCTGCATCTCACAGATGGTCATCTTCGCAAAGCCCGTCATGCTGTCACCACTGTCATGCGTGTCACCAGCTGAACAAACCCGGCGCGGTACCATGAGAAGCCGGCGTTTGTTACAAAGTTACTTGAAGCTCAAAGCTTCAAGTTACTTGTGCGCCCAACGCGCAATTTATTTCTAAGGCAGATGTTTTGGGTTTAGGTTCGAACGTGACACCCAAACCCAAAGATGCCAAACAGCCGAGGGCTTCCCGTGCGTCCTAGAGCGCGAAACTTGGCACAAATACTGCCAAGATACATATATTTAAGTTACCTGAAGCTCAAAGCTTCAAGTTACTTGTGCGCGAAACACGCAATTTATTTCCAAGGCAGATGTTTTGGGTTTGGGTTTGGGTTCGAACCCAAACCCAAAGATGCCAAACAGCCAAGGGCTTCCCGTGCGTCATAGAGCACGAAACTTGGCACAAATACTGCCAAGATGAATATCCTTAAGTTACTTGAAGCTCAAAGCTTCAAGTTACTTGTGCGCCCAACGCGCAATTTATTTCTAAGGCAGAGATGTTTTGGGTTTGGAACCAATATATATGCGACTGTTTGAAGTATGCTTCAAGGTATGACCTGAAACTTACGGGATATACTCATACAGATTATTGATACGAATATATCTGACAAGTTTCTAGCGCTAGAACGCAAGAACACCCCTCGCCTGTCGTGAATTGGTCGACCCTATCTTGAACCGCATCAACTTAGCTTGCAGTCGCGACTGCAAACGAAGCTGATGCGGTTGCAGATGGGGTCGATCAAGAGCTCAAGAAAAAGGTATTCGCCTTGTGAATAAATATATCTTAGTTACGAACGTTGGAAAAAATTGTACTTCATGTAATGTGATTAAAATCACAAGGGGCTGTGCCTGCAGTAGCGCAACAAAGTTGGGCCCGAAGGAAAAAGTCTTTTTGCGTAAGAAGTTTGGAACTTCTTTTTCAAATTGATCGCAGTCAAATGGCAGTCTGGGCCAAAGGTCCCGAGCATTATGCCATGACACCATTCGGGTGTCATCGTCATCGTCATAGATTATGGGGTGAGGAGCGATTTTGGCCGTAGCAAATGTTTTGATCGGACTGCCACAATGTGCCACGTATTCATCCGCGTTGAATATCGGGAAACGGCAGATCCCAAATCTAAATTATATGCAATTATGTCATAAATAATTCAGAATACCCGGCGCGTTACGGGTTACAGCAGTGTGAATTTTATGAACCACTTTCGTGCACCACTTTCGTGAGGTGGCCTCACCAAAGTGGTTCACAGGTCCTGAGTCGTACCAATCACGTCACAAAGGATTGTTTCTCCACCAAGACCCCAGATGGAAAAGACATAAAAGGCAAGCCACCAGCTCAGAATCCTTTCAGGAGACAGCAGCAACAGAATCAGGGTGCTAAGAATGAGTCCGGCAAACTCATCAATACGATCAACACCCTGGTTAAGGAGCTAAAGAGTCAGCACAGCATCAATGCAGCAGTTGCAACTCCAGCTCCAGCTTCAGCTCCAGCTCCTCAGGGAAACTCTCAGGGTATTGCACAGATACCAGTGTTGAGAGCACCCTCGAGATAAATCAGCCTGAAGAAGCCACTGAAGCAAGTGGCCGGGTTGAGAGTATCTCAGAAGAAGTCCTTTCCAGTCTGACATTACAGTTTCAGCAGATGGACACTCCCTCAGAGCACATCGCACAGATGCAGTCTCAGACAGCACAGCTGAAATCACAGAAGAAGCTGTTGGTGTACAAAGGGAAAGTATTTGGACAGAGTACTCACATCTTGGTAGATCCAGGAGCTACATCGTCTTTCATCGACAGACAGTTTGCTGCTCAGCTTGGTATAACACCCACACATTCTTCATCATTCTCAGTGGGATTGGCTGGAGGAAGCCAACTACCTTGCACATCCTATCTTCCCAATGCTACATTCACGCTGGGTAAGTATAAGGACACAGAGGATTTCTACATCATTGACATGAAACCCTTCACTGTCATCCTGGGTCAAGATTGGTTGGAAAGGAGAAATCCACACATTGACTTCCAGTCCAAAAATCTGACGATCACTAGGAAGCACTCATCAGGCTCCAGTGTTCGCACAGTATTATCCAGAGTTGAACAGACTCCAGGCTCAGATGGCCTTCCTGAAATGGAATTGGTCAGTGCCACCACCATGAGAAAGCACCTACGTCGTATTCGATCCAGTGGTTCGGCTGAAGAAGCCGTAGCTTATCTCTTCTTTCTCTCAGAGGTCGATGGTGAACTGGTCTTCGCAGCAACAGACTCAGACACCACTATGGAAGACCCAGAGGTCACAGCAGCACGTGATCAAATGAGGGAAGACTTTTCAGACATATTCCAGGAGGATCTTCCAGCTGGTCATAGGCCAGAACGGTTTGAAGGTGGTTATCATCGAATCAACATTGAACCTGGGCACAAGCCGCCATCGCAGCCAGTACGTACAATTCCAGTGCCCATGATGATGGAAGAGCTCAAACGACAGATCATCAAATATGTCGACTTGGGTATCCTTCGTCCGTCATCATCTCCATATGGATGTCCTATCATTTTCGCTCCTAAGCCAGGTGGGAAGTGGAGGATGCGCTGTGATTATCGAGCCCTTAATTACATCACAACTAAGGACACGTATCCATTGCCACCTCACGACACCCTTCTTGAACAGCTAAAAGGTGCACGATGGTTTAGCAGATTTGACTTCAATCAGTTTTTCCATCAGATCCCTATACATCCAAATGACATTCACAAAACAGCTATTCGCACCAGATACGGTTCCTATGAGTGGACAGTTATGCCTTTCGGATTGACCAATGCTCCTGCAACAGCTCTACGTGTAGGAAATCGGGCATTCTTCGACTTCATCGATCAGTTCCTTGTCATTTCCATGGATGATACTATCGTATACAGTCCGGACTTTGACAGCCACGTGAGTCATGTCCGACAGTTTCTCCAGCGTTGCAGAGAACACCAGTTCTTCATCAGGCCTTCCAAGGTGGAGTTGTTCGTCAGATCCATAGACTTTATCGGACATCACATCTCTGAAGCAGGCGTGTCCATCATCGAAGACAGAATCCGAGCAGTCATGGCAATACAGCCTCCAGTGTCTTATGGTCCTACCGTTGGAAAGCAGCCTCTACGCCGTATGGCTAAAGATGGCAAGTCATCCCTTCGGTCATTCTTGGGCATGGTCGGTCAATTTAGGAGATTCATACCAAAGTTCTCCAAAGTTGCCGAGCCGCTCAATCGTCTCCTTAAAGATAATGCAGAGTTTGTCTGGGAATCTGAGCAGCAGCAGGCATTTGATAACCTCAAAAGTGCCATCTGCAATGCTCCAGTACTACGGCTTCCAGATCAGAAACTGCCATCTATTATGGAGGTCGATAGATCAGGCACACACGTTGGTCAAGTGATACTCCAGGATCAAGGAAAAGGTATGAAGCCATGTGGCTATCACAGCGTCACTCTCTCCGATACACAGAGACGTTGGCCTATTCCTGAGATCGAGCTATTTGCCATTGTGGAGGGCTTCCGATTCTTTCGCCACATCTTGTTGGGAGCTCCTGAGACTATTGTACGCTCAGATCATCAGCCACTGGTTTATTTCCAGTCTAAATCCACACTAAGCCCCAAACAGGCGAGGTGGTTGGATGAGCTCTCCGAGTACAACTTCCGTATAGAGCATATTTCTGGCGAGAAGAATAAGGTTGCAGACGCACTCACTCGTATCTCTGCACTCTTTGAACTCACTGATTGTCTGCAACACATAGACATCAGCGAAGTCATGCCATCTGTAGATCCTACATTCATTGCTCTTATATCTTCTTCATCAGCTCATCAGCTTCACGACATCATTATGTCCGAGTATGATCGTGACACATTTGCACAAACTATATTGGCTAAGCTGACATCATCGACTTCATCACAGTCAGTCAGCAGCTACAGCTTCGAGCTCATTCAGGGGTTGATCTATCGCAAGACCATATATGGCAGACAGCTGTACATTCCACCTACAGCCAAAGTCCCTACAGATGACGGTGAGATCACACAGCTTCGCCACATTCTCCTTCATGAGTGCCACTCAGCCACCATTTCTGGTCATGTAGGCAAAAATCGCATGCTTCATCTACTGCGTAGCTGATATTATTGGCCAGTCACATCCACAGTCGAATGCAGCCAATGAGAGGAGCCATGCCTTCATTGAGGATATCCTCAGGTACTTTTCAATTTGTTGATTCATGATTCGATATTCACCATCCTCTGGTTTATAAACTGATTAGATGGTATTTTTTCATACGCAGGTGTTGTTGCAATGATACTTCAGCCAATTCGTGGGAGGACAAGTTGCCTCTGGTGGAGTTTGCAATTAACAACACAATTTCTTCATCTACTGGTTATTCACCATTCTATCTCGACTCGATGGCGCAGCCACTTTCGCCTCATGACCTGGCAATCACTATTCCGCCAGAAGCTCCTGTTCCAATACAGAATGCTATTCGAGATCATTTTGACCAGTACTCGGTTGTACATGCCAATGCGGTAGACAACATCTCCCGAGCAGCAGAAATTAGCCAAGCCAGATTCAATAAGACTCACATGCCCCGGCAATATGCAGTAGGGCAGAAAGTTCTTTTACGGACCGAGTTTATCCAATGGACTGGTTTGACAGAGGCAGGCAAACACTTCAAGCAGCCATATATTGGGCCGTTTACTATATCCAAAGTGCTAAGCCATGGGCGTGCATACGAGTTAGATTTCGGAGACCTCGATATCCGTATCCATCCGGTACAGCCTGTATCCAGAATAGAGCTGTATAATGACTCGATCCAAGCACCTTTGCCTCTGCCACAGATGATCACCGAAGAAGGGCAACCACTGTTTGAGATATCACATATACTCTCAGATAAGTTCACTAGAGGTGTCAAGTACTACTTAGTGCGATATGCAGGCTACGGCCCTGAGCATGACACCTGGGTCAAAGCCACAGAGCTGACCAATGCAGCAGACATAATAGCTGCCTATGAAGGCTAAACATTATATTAAGCCTGATGCCCTTACTTCTTGTAATATATACTAATACATGTCGATCATCTATATACCTTGCTCTTAATGTTTTATCATTATGTTGCATAGAAGCGGGAAATTGATCCTTCCTTGCTAAAGGTGTAGTGAGCCTTGTACAAAATCATACCCTTGCACAGATACGCACACATGCGAGATATCATATCTGTGGATAAATAAAAACTGCTAAATGCTACCTTTGCCAAGACCGTGGTTAGTCATCGGATTCTGTGGCCAGTCATCCGAAGCTACCGGAGACATCGACTGAGGTAGACGGAGTTGTGATCCTAAGTTATGCCTGACAAACATAACTAAAATAAATTTCACATTAGTACGTGGCGAATCCACTCTCACTCATCGCGACAGATGTTCGTCAAAGCGTGCGTACTGGACCAATAATTCAGGAGTTGAGCAGACCGGGTAAAGGATTATAAGTCCAGTCCCGTTAAGCAGGGCCACTCCGTTTGCATTAAAACAAGACCCCGGTGAAATAACTCCGGAAACATCCAAAGGGCTCCCCATGACCGCCTGTGAACCTCCGAAGTTGCTTCAAGAGGGGAGGAAGGGTTGGGTGCACAATATATAATAACTGTGGAAATGAACAGCAAACGATCAGTTATATATATATGGCCGAGAATCGTGCGATTATAAATCGTTAAATCGTGGGATCATCGTTCGCAAAAGCGACGACGGCTAGCGCAAATAATCCGTAACGTAAACCTCGGATACCTTGAATCGTCACTCTGAAACACGATACGTGTGGATCAATCAGCAATCCGGCGTCAATCTGTATCACGAAACGCAATTCATTGAACCTTGAATCGTCACTCTGCAATACGATACGCAATTCAAAGGAGGCTACATCCTAAGAACTGTAAGGCAACTGCCTAAGGTGAGGGATTAAAGTGGACTCAGTTCCCCCCAAAATCCTAAGAACACCATGAGGGACGCCTCAAATCGGTGTAAGAAGACTGGTACCAGCAGAAGCAACAACACCAAAGACATCAAAGACATATACAAAGGTATGCTCGTTGTGAGGTCACAACTCTTTTAAGAGGGGAGATCTGTCAGGGTTATGACCGATGACACATGTGTCATACATGTCATACATGCCATACATGTCATACGTGCCATACCTGTCAGACATGTCATACCGTGTCACATCATGTCGAGTCATGTCATATATTATAATGACAGACAGTCGTCAGTACGGTCGACTATGACTGTACATGTCATCGAGATGATAAGTCACATCATCTGTCATTTATTCAAGGAAAGACTTGAATGACACCTGTCATCGAGAGGCCGTATGCCGGACTCGAAGATGGTGAAGCAAGATACTATCTTGAAGTACCGAACGGTTCGGAGAAGAAATCATCTTCGCTTCTAGCATGTGCGGAACAAGCATGCGGGTATCATATGGCGAACGCATCATTCGTTCTGCCGATACCAGTCGTTCAACCAATGCCTCGGGTTCACAACCCAATAGCGGTACCATCTGTGAGATGGGAGGCATTCGGTATAGATGAGCTAGCGTTGTGCTAGAGCAGTATCTTCTGTCCAAGTCTGCACTCATCACCCGCTAATAAGCTGTGCGTGTGTTTACTGTTCAATAAACACTCGCACTATCTATTATATCATATATTTCTGAAGGCTCGCGATAGCAGCCTTATCAGAATGGATTTGTGGGACTTACGGGGCTAGTGCCAGGACTGATGGGACTACTGGGACTGCTTGAACTGGTACGTGCATGTAAAATACTTTTACTTCTTCTAGCTAGATGAAATCCAGCAGGCGGAATATTCCATGTGAACCAAGATGGCTATATTGCCCATTAATAACATGATAGAATTTTGCAAGGGAATATTCCTATATTCAAAACAAATCGCCTGCGGCAGCCAGGTTGTTGGTGTACTTTTATAGTTAGACGATTGGAAATGATGGGATTGCTGGGTCTCGCAGGTCAGATGGGACGAATGGTACTGGTGGCACTGATGAAACTAATGGAATTGCTGGGACTCCGGAACCTGGTGGGTCTGGACGTCTAAAGCGGATTGTAGGATTATGCGGGTTTATTCGCATTTGAATGGATTTGTGGGACTTTAATGGGCTAGTGCCATGGGACTGATGGGACTAGTGGGACAGCTTGAACGGGTACGTGCATATAAATTACTTTTACTTCTTCTAGATGAAATCCAGCAGGCGGAATATCCATGTGAACCAAGATGGCTATATTGCCCATTAATAACATGATAGAATTCTTGCAAGGAATATTCCTATATTCAAACATGCCTGGCAGCCAGGTTTTTTGGTGTACTTTTATAGTTAGACGATCGGAAACATATAGAGACTGTTGAAGGCCCTGTACAAGCGTGCCAAGCTCAAGCACACCGGCTCCCCAACAAGGACTCCACCCCCTCCGGCACCTGGAATGGCCTGAAGTTCACCCCCTCCGACCCCAATGACAAAGTCCATTGGCCACCCCTGCCGCTCCTGTAAGTTCAAGCACGGCAAGACTGTCACCCACTCCCCGGCAGGTTCGGCTGTCCCCGCACACTGGGCTGAGAAGGCTGACATGTGGGTGGAAAGCCGGCCCTCCACCTGAACCATGTCTCCGCCCCCCATCCCTCCACACCCGGCACCCCCTGCCACTCCCCTCCACACCCGCACCCCCTGCCACCCCCACCCCACCCCCCTCCGACAGTGCTTCAGCCAGCACCGCATCCGAGCTGGCAGCCCTCCGGCAAGAGGTTGCACAGCTCAGAGCAGCCACCCCTCCGCCACTCCCCCCACCGCTCTGAGCTGCACCATCCAGCTAAAGCAGTCAGCTTCCAGGCAGACCAGGAGTTTGATGAGACTGAGTGGCCCGCCCTCACCAGTAAGCCCTGGATCCCTCAGATCTCTGGCCCGTCACCTCACCCACCTCCCTCGGCTTCGGCCAACCACTTCTCCCCCAATCCCTTCAGCTCCCTCTCCCCCTCCGCCTCTCCACCCGACACCCAGTTCTCCTTCCCCCAGCTGGAGCCCCCCTCCCTCTTTGCCTTCAGGTACTTTGACACCGTCACGGCTACTGACTTGAGGGAGGACCCGGACCGCGAGGACCCGTCTTGGGAGAAGACGAAGCGGCAGAGGAAGCGGGACAAGGAGAAGCAGAAGAAGGCCAGACAGCAGCAGCAGAAGCATGACCGGCAGCACCAGGTAGCTGAGTCACTGGCTTCGGCCAACAGCACCGCCACCGCCCCAGTCCAGACAGACATCACCGTGGACTGCAACACCCAGTGCCCTCTGCCTTACCTGACCGACCTCCTGACCGGCAGCACCTCAGTGGCCTCCACCATCTCCGAGGACACTCTGGACACTGCCACCACCCCTCTCCCACCACCATCATCACCTCCCGACTGCCACCAGCCTGAGCCTCGGGCCACTGGTATCCCCCCAGCCACCACAATTGCACCTGACACTGCATACATCCATACTGCAGTGCCTGGGATGGGGATGCATTGGGAGGGCACGCATACAGATCTGGTTCACACTGCTGCCGTACACACCGCCGCACCACAGCCTGGCTGTAACACTCCCTCGGTCACACGCACCCTAGTAGCCATTGCCATGCATTGGTTCTCCTTCCACGTTGCTGTGCTCCTCACACTTTTGCACATAACACTGACATACACATTCTATATGTCACCTCGGCCGGCTACCACCTTCTCACAGCCGGCCTCTGCCAGTGCTTCGGCATCGGCCAATGCCTCCACACAGCCAGCCTCCGGTGGTGCCACGGCACCGGCTACTGCCTCACCTCAGCCGACCTCCGGTGGTGCCACGGCACCGGCTACTACCTCCACACAGCCAGCCTCCGGTGGTGCCACGGCACCGGCTACTGCCTCACCTCAGCCGGCCCCCGGTGGTGCCACGGCACCGGCCACGGCCTCACCTCAGCCGACCTCCAGTGGCCTTGCCGCACCAGCTACTGCCTCTCCACAGGCGGCCTCCGCCAGTGCTACGGCACCGGCCAACCACACGCCACATCTGCCCTCCGGTGGTATCACCGCAGCTTCCACCACACTCTGTGAGCCAGCAGCTGCCTCCACACCGCCCCTGGGACACAGTGCCGATGAGGCCCTTGTGGGCACGCCCACCGATCACACCGTCTATACTGACGGTGCAACCGCCGCTGACACCCCTACATCTCTCAGCACAGCTCTCGAGGCCGACACTACAGTGGCCTCCGAGCAACCGCCTACACCCGGTGCCCCTGACAGCTCCCCAGCCCCCTTGGATTATACACCATACCCCGGGCTTGAGAGTATTGGCCGTGGGCCGATGTCTCCGACTCAGACTGCGAGTCAGACACCGAGGGCTATCCGCCCCAACACACACCTCCTCCTCCTCCAGTATCCGACACTGACGGTACGGTGCCTGCTCAGCCCACTGCCGATAGGGCAACTACACGGGCTACAGCGGGCACCCTGCCTGCATTGGTGGACACTGACCGGCTGGCTGCTACCTCAGACACACACATGCAGCCCCCGGTCCCGTCCACAGTGCAGGCCTGTGCCGTCACACCGGATTTCCACTTCCCTCCTATCCCTGAATTTCAGGAGGACACCTCGGAGACCACTACTAAGTGGAAGCAGTTCATGGCAGACACCTCGATCCGCACTGACACACCTCGGCCCCGGCCAAACAGCTCACACCCCCCAGAGCACTCTCAGTGGGGTTTCTCAGTTATGCCATCTCCCTCCTTCCAACAGCTTAATCAGTTCCTGGAGAACTACAGCCTAACACACTCCTCATATTGCACCGACGACCCAGATGATGATTGGGCCCAGTTTGAGGTCTTTGATTACCACCATTTGGGCCCCACAGATCAGCATTGAGGTCTACGACCCTGCGGTTGCAGCGCCGTGGGGAGAGACCTCAGCTGCACCGACGGTGCCCCGCACTGTCACCACGGCACACCGGTGTTCCTCCCTCTGCTTGGGAAAGGCCGCCGTGCCTCCAACACGCACGGACACCTCCTTGTAGATTCAGGAGCCTCACATCTCCTCCTGAATAACAGGGAGCTCTTCACTGAGTTGTCCCCGTGCACCTCCAGCATGACCACAGCCTCGGATCAGCATTACAGGCCTCACAGTGTCGGCACAGCCTCCATTGATTTCCAGTACACCGACGGCACTTGGATCACACTCCCATTTCTCCAAGCCTTCTATGATCCAAATGCCCCAAACCTCCTCTCAGTCCGCCAGATGCTCAGACACGGGGCCCGCTCCCCTGACTTCATCGACCTCACATGGCACCACGGTGCTTCTCTCTTTGACCTCTATGACACTGGCAGAGACTATGTTGTACACCCCAGCAGCTGGCGAGCCACCCCATCTGCCCACTCCATAGCACAGAGGAGACCCCTCCTGCAGCCTGCCCCTTCAGAGCTTGCAGAGAAGGGCACAGTCGACTGGATGGTTGCTAGGTCCGCCTATAGACAGTTTGCTCAGCACAGTCCATACGGCTATTGTGACACAGACCTCTATACAGACGGCATCCCCTACCCACGGGGTAACACACAGTGCCAGCATTACTACTCCCTCGAGGACCCTGCCGAGGACCATGTCTGGTGCGGGCGCTCTTTCTGGGCCAACCCGCCCTTCATCAACTCCATCATCCAAAGGATGTTGATGAAGATGCTAGAGGACTTCTGGTTAGACCCTAATAACACCTCATACACGGTGTGTACTGGAATATCCCGGTTCAAGATATCAGACAGTCAGTGAACCAATATAGATAAACTCGTATAAGAAATAAACCCTAAGCTAGATATACCCGGAACGGTCACGGAGTCGGAACGGTCTCGAGTCTAGCTACCTGTGACACTCGGTGTGTCACAGCACAGGCTTACGGATCAGTCACGGTCCAGTGTTGGCTACCTAGGAATCTGACATAGGGGCCTGCACCGGGACTCCCGGTCAGGGCTGCCTATACAGATTTCAGCACACCACCCCAGCACTGTGGGTGGTGACTGACAGGTAAGTCAGAGAAGTCAAGATAAGTTAGGGTAGGAGCTAGGGTGACAAACCTAACTGCTAATTCAACTGTGCTATTCTGATACACAAATTGAAACCCTCTAGCCGGCACAAGAGCAGAAACATACAGGCACTCAGGTCCTGCTAAACTACCGAAAAGCACTGTGGCAACAAACCAGATTGAAGATTGTAGATGTCAAAGTAAAGCATAAACCAAATTGAAGACCATGTTGAGGTCAAAGCACATCTCAGTACACCACCAGAGTGGTGCACTGCCAGAGCCAGAAGGAAAGCTACTCGGGGTCAAAGTCCAGAAGGGCACCGTCACCACAACGTCCACTGCAGTAGCCTGCAGCACTGCTCTCCAGTGGGTCAGGCGGCCGGTGAACCACCGTCGCAGTACCCAGGAAGTGCAGTACCGCATCCAGAGTGACGGGGTCCAGCTCGGCTATACCAGGGTAGATGCACAAATCACCTCTGCACAGCACAGGCTGCGGTGCAGCCCGACCCGATACCTGCACAGAGTCGATGTCATTGGCCGCCGTGTAGGGGGCAGCTCCCACTCCCATGACCGAGATCAAAAGAAAGATAGAGACAAAGTAATGAAACCCCCACGGGCCCGCGTGTGCGGGGAAACCCCATGGCGGCTTGCCACAACCGTAGGTGCGGGATGCACCACCAGACCGAGGCACGTGGGTCGCGGACTCCGACGCATGATTTGCCGAAACGGCCGGAGTCCGCGGCTTCACGATGAAGCTGCCGTCGGCGAGGTCTTCGTAGTCGTCCGTGTCGTAACCCGTGAGATCAACCTGCCCGATGGCGGTGTGGTTCACGGTCTGAACGAAACCAGCAAACTCACCGTCCGCGTCCGCTGTGGCGGCTACCCGCGCCGATTGCAGTGGCGCGGGTTTCACGTCCTTTCCCTGCGAGACAGGCATAGCAGGGGCCGGCACGGCGGATGCCGATGCCGCCGCACCACCTGCCGGAACCTGCTCCTCCGGCGTGGTCCCCGCCGTGGCGGGTCCGCACACCAGAGCCGAAGCCTGCTGCTCGATGCCGTCAGGAGGCGGGAAAGATGCGTGCGTGAAGTGCACCTGGTGATTGGCCGCGGAGTGGACCTCCGCGGCAAGATCGCCGAGCCGTCGGAGAATGTCGTCTCCTACGGGCTCGACGGAAGCCGACTGCTGCTCCACCGCGAAGCCGTAGGCGGACACGTCGATGCCGCCCACCGCTCCCGCACAAAGCACCGCAGGCGGCCCGTACGCGGCGGCCGCACGAGCAAAGGACTCCGCGCCATCGTCCGCTGCCTGCTGGAAAGGGGCACACATGGCAAGCGCATGCACCCCCTCCGCGTCCTCCTCGTCGATAGGAATGCAGAATGCCGCGGCAGAGGTGGGCGGGTGTTGGCGCCCGCCCAACGGGCAGTCGCGGTAGAAGTGATAGCTCTCACCTTTGCCTGCCTTCCTGCACCTGCCGCAGAACGGCTTCGCTCGCTGGTCGTCCCGGTCGAATCCCACGGGCGGCGCCTTGTGCTGCCCCATACGGAATCCCTTCGGATGCTGCGCACGCTGCTGCTGCTGCTGCTGCTGCCGCTGCTGCACCCGCTGTTGCCGCACCACCGGAGCGCCCTCCCCGTGCTGCCGCTGCACCAGTTCCTTGAGCTCCGTGATCTTCACGAGGAGGGCGTCGTACTCGCTGCTGGAGAGGTGCGCGGAGATGCCGTCCGCTCCAGAAGCTGCCTTCCCCGTGTCAGTCTGAGCCCAAACCTGGTAGATCTCTACCACCATGGAGCGGAGTGAGGCCAACGGTACATGGGCCAAGTCAGCAGCCATGGGGTAGCGCACCTTAATCGCAGCGTAGAACGCCGGGTCAAGCCTGGTGTACAGGCTCAGCTTACGCGTAGCCTCCGTAGGTGTCCAGTCGGAGGCCCTGTTGTCCCGCACCAAACGTTGCTCCCGCGCCAAGATCGGCTGTGGGTCCACGTTCGCGGGGTAACGCAAGGCCGCATGCTCCTCTTGCTGCGACTCCCGCAGCGCCACCGGTACGCAGCCCTTGATGATGTCGACCAAAGCTCGCCGGCCATCTCGGTCAGACGAAGCATCCGTACCAGTGAGCCAGACATACGCGTTGCTGTGCTTCTCCACCACGAGAGCCAGCACGTCGTATAGAAGGCCATTCACCCGGCTCACAACCGGGGTAAGGGGGTCGTCGAGATCAAAGGACTTCAGCTCCAGTCCAGCAGACTCGAACTCCGTACGTAGCTGCACCACCAGGTCGGACAGAAGGCCAGCGTCGTCCGTACCGCGGAAATGATGTTTCTTGTCACCAAGAACGTCCTCGCGGATGCTCTTGGCCCAGGCACGATGCAGACGTGCCTTGTAGATCTCGTCGGTCAGCTTCGCCTGCTCCTGCAAGTAACGCCTGATGGCCACGTCGGCGTCCTCGTTCGAAGCAGGGTTGGGGGTCGGAACAGTCGGTGTCCGCACCGTCGGGCTGTTCCGAACCCCGTCGATAAGCCTCAGCGAGGCATCAATGTCGCTGTCCCTCGTGAGGGACTTCTTCGCTCTTGTGGTAACTTTCATAACTTTGAAAGCCTGATGGGAGGTGGTACGCTGGGGCGCGCTCGGGTAATGTCGTGGGGAAGATGCGACGCCACAGTTACGGAAAGAGCGGTAGAGCCATGCGAGTGAGGGGCACTGGAAGACGTCGTCGAGGTCGAAGGTGCCATAGCCACCAGCCCAAAATTCGGCAGCAAGCGGGATCAGTGCAAGCATAATACCGTAAATGAACATTGCGTCGACTAGGCCCGGTCCAAGTCGAATCCCCATAGCTGCGGCTCAAGACGCTCACCGCAAACCGCTCATCTCAAATTCCCCGTGCGTACCCAAACGCGCCGTCGCGCACCACCTCTCCAAGCGGCTGTTTTAGCCAATCATGGCCAAATTAGCTGTGAAAAATAGCGTGGAATGGGTCCACGACCTACTGGAATATCCCGGTTCAAGATATCAGACAGTCAGTGAACCAATATAGATAAACTCGTATAAGAAATAAACCCTAAGCTAGATATACCCGGAACGGTCACGGAGTCGGAACGGTCTCGAGTCTAGCTACCTGTGGCACTCGGTGTGTCACAGCACAGGCTTACGGATCAGTCACGGTCCAGTGTTGGCTACCTAGGAATCTGACATAGGGGCCTGCACCGGGACTCCCGGTCAGGGCTGCCTATACAGATTTCAGCAGTGTGTCTCCGGAAGTCACCATCTGCAGCCTGGTGGCCACTCACCTATCACTTTCAGGAGATAGCCACCATCCCAGCAGGCACACCCGGCTTCTTCTCCCGCCCTCGCGCTGGTACCTACTCCCCCCAGGACCTCACAGATGCAGGAGAGGAGGGCGGTGCTGACCGTGTCTTCATCCAGGGGGCTCCGTTCGACACCATCATCCTTTTCAAGGATGCCACCACAGTCCCCAGGATTGACCCTCATCAGTACCTCCATGCCTGTCTGGGCCACTACTCACACCAGTACATTGCTCACCTCTTCTCACAGGGGCTTCAGTTTGCAGTACCCAGACGACACCTCTCCATGAAGACACTCAGGACTATCCTGTCAGGCTGCGGGTGTGCTCATTGCAACACCTGGAATGCCAAACGCCCAGGACCCTTTAATGTATTTGACAGAGCCAACCGCAGACCACCTCCGGCTTTGCCAGCCAACCACCGGCCTGTCAAATGGGAACAATCCAAGCCATTTCAGCACATATTTGCTGACATTTGGGGCCCATGCAAACCCCCTGGCTACGACGAGTCAGTCTTCATCAGTGCCTTTAAGTGCCCCGTCACTAAAAAGGCCTTCGAATTTGCCTCGCCTTCTAAGGGAGGCCAACACTTCCACCTCCAGTCTGTCCTTGATGACATTCAGTCCCACGGCTTCACACCAGAGACCATCACTTTCCACACAGACTGTGCCACAGAGTACGCATCGGAGGAGATGAAGACACTGCTCCGACAGTACCGCATGCGTCATGAGACCGGTCCGCCATACATGCACGAGTTCCAGGCTCAGATTGAGGTGCTCTGGAGAGACATGCAGAAGATCATGAACAGCACCATGCGCACATATGATGCCCCGCTGTACACATGGCCACTTGCTGCACTCCATGCCATTAACACAGTCCTCAATGTTATGCCTAACAAGCACATTGGAATGGACACACCTCATCTCACATACACCGGCCGTCACTTCGACTACACCGAGCTCCGGCCCTTCTGGTCCGAGTGCAATGTCTGGCAGGACCCCGCACAACGCTCTAAGGCAAGAGCTAAAGCTGACACTTCGGCTAAGCTACAGCCAACGAGCAAGCCATACCGCTATGTCGGGAATCTCACACCAGGCAACTATCTATGCCTTGATACAGTGAAAGGAAAACTCAAGGCTCTCTCTAGGCCTACGTTTGTCACTGACCCTGCTCTCATGGCTAAGACACTTGCCAACACGCACAACACTCTGGTTGATCCCGCCTCCACAGCTATCTTCACAAAGAAGTTGTACCCCATCCGACGCCCATCAGCCCTCTCCTTCCCCGACATCCTCGAGCTTGCATGCAGCACCCACGAGTCAGAGACCTTTGCCTATGTCAAGGTCCAGTGTGCTAAACTCAGACACCCAGTCTGGGTAAAGCTCATACACTATCTCCAGCTGGCCAAGAGCCACTATGCCACTCTCATCAGCTTTCTCAAGCACAGACACAAACATGGGGCACCTAATGTCTTTTACCCGTGTTTTGCTATGTGCTCGGCTAAGCCAGCTGACCGACAGAAGTATCACCCTGCAGTCATCGTGTTTGTAGACCATAAGCCTCAGGTCCAGCACAGATACCAGGTGTACTTCGACTCTGCCGACTCACACTCCACCCAGTATGCAGACACCGATGCTGTCATCATCTCCCCAGACCAGAACGCCATGCTCCTTGCCCTCAGAGACGCAGACTCAGACCCCGCAGACTTCCCGAGTGATGCCTTCATGGACGAGCCAGACCTTGCTACATACAAACAGACTCGGCTCAGCCCTAATTGGAGACAGTGGCACAACAAAGCCATTCAGTCAGAGATTGACGGCATACTTCAGCCAGACAGGGCCGATCCAGTCACCGCCTTCCCCCCAGGCTCCACCGTCCTCCCCAGTAAGTTTGTTTGTAAGCTCAAGAAGCTGACAGACGGCTCCCTTGACAAGTTCAAGGCCAAATGCACCACCAGAGGAGACATGGACCGCACCTTCTATGAGGAGGCGGAGACCTTTGCCCCTACACCTCAGCTCACCACCGTCAGACTCCTACTAGCGCTCTGCCTGACACACAGACTCATGCCATACCACTATGATGTCTCTCAGGCTTTCCTCCAGGCTCTAATACCTGAGGATGAGCGGTACTATGTCAAGTTTCCGAAGGGGTACATTCATCCCCTAGGATATGTAGGTGCCTATATGAAGAAGGCACTCTACGGACACCGGACCTCAGGCAGACTTTGGTCAGAGACCGCACACAGGTTCATGACAGACCGCTACCCTACACTCAGCAGGTCCACATATGACGAGTGCCTGTACATCGGCTGGATTGACGGTCAGCTCTTCATAGTCCTCATCTACGTTGATGACTTCATTGTGGCTTGTGCCGATGAGCGGTCCAGAGCCCGGTTTCACACTGACATCATGTCCACATTCCAGGCCACCTACTCTGGTGTCCTCAACCAGTTCCTCCAGCTCAGAGTTGATGTTCAGACTGAGACACTTCCTACAGGAGAGTCATACCCGACCAGGATTGAGCTTTCACACGAGCGGAACATCACAGATCTGTGTACTAAGTTCAGCATAGACACGGATAAGCAGCCACCTCGATCACCGATGACAGAGGGTCTCTCCCTCCCCATTCCCTCACCTGATGCCATTGACAGGTCCATTGAGACACCCCTCAGATCCTTGATCTACTCTCTGCCCTGGTTAGCCAGGACAGTCAGACCCGATATACTACCACGTCACGTATCTGGCTCAGTTCTGCCACCAGCCCACAGTTGAGGCCCTCACCGCTGCCAAGCGGATCCTTCACTATGCCTACTCCACCAGAGACTACACACTTGCTATGGCTATTGACTCTACAGCACCCCAGCTCACAGCGTTCTGTGACTCAGACCATGCAGGAGACACTGCCACACGGAACTCAGTTTCCGGCTACTGTCTCTACTTTCACGGTATGCTCATTGACTGGTGGTCAAAGAAGCAGAAGTCATGCACTGCCCTTCACTCTACAAAGGCAGAGTATGTTGCCATGTCAGAAGCCTGCACCTCCGCCCTGGCCATCTACCACACACTGACAGAGTTCTTTCCCTCAGCTGAGCCCATCACCATCAATGTAGATAACTCAGCAGTTCAGACTTTGGTCACTCAGCGGGCACTCTCTACTAAGCTCAAACACATTGCGGTTCGGTACCACGCGGTTAGGAACTGGTGTCAGGGGCCCCTCAGGAAGTTTATCCCGGTCTGGATTCCGACCGATGACAATCAGGCTGACATTTTCACTAAAGCCCTTCCTACCACCAAACACGGGGTTCCCATTATCGACAAGTTCACTGCCCGTCTCTTGGATATTAAGGACCGGGGTGTTAAGCTGAAGGAGAAACTACGAGCAGCTGAAGCACAGAAGCTACATGCCCAGCAGCAGCGACTACAACGACAAAAGAAAAGAAAAAGAAAAAGAGACACCCTTGGACGGGGTGTGGGGCTTTGTGAGTCCCCTTGACTCTTTCTTCTTTGTCCCTTAGTCTGGTTCTTTGTCTACTTTTGTTCTATATAGTCTGTTTAGGCTTACTGCAAATCCTGTCGCTAGGTCGTGTATTTTCCTGAGTAGGTGTAGGGCTTCTTGTTTATCGAATCCTAAATGTTTGGTCAGTATTTTCTCCGTGTGTTCGTATATCGTTCCCGTGTTGCCGAATACCATCACGTGTAGCGTTACCTTGTAGCCATATAGTTCCAGTAGCTTTACCAGCGGTGTGTATTTTGTGTACTTCGTCTTTAGTGCTTCCTCCCAACTCATTTCGTCTGTGTATGTTACCTCTATCAGGTGTATGTGGCCCGCTTCCGTCATTGCCTTTTGGTGTGTGTACCCAGGCTGCTCATTCCCCTTTTCAGTTCCCTCAAGCATTACTATGTCCACGTAGTGTGGTATGGTGTCCTTTCCGTGCTCTGGTGCCGGTGTGTTTCGTCCGTCCAGTCTGCATTGCCCCCTCGTGAGGAGGAAGTCTTCTATTGGCCTTCCGTTGTTCATTCCTTTCCCTTTTTTCCCCGCATGGGTTCTTATTACGCATCCTCCTTTCCTGCCTTTGCTAATTGCTTTTGCTATCATTTTGGTGGTCTCATCCGACCTGCTTATTACCATGTTCTTTATCTCCCTCTCTGTGCATCCTCCCAGCACATGGGCTGTGCGTATGAATCCTCCCGCGTTTACTTGTCTGGGCATCCCGCAGCATTTGCATTTTTGCGGCCTTCTCCCCCCTTGCTGCTTTTTGTATGGTCCTGCTGGTAGTTTGTTCGCCCGGCATCTTAGCAGGACTGTCACGTCATGCTCGTTTAGGTATTCTGTTCCCTTCTTCCAGTATGCATTGGAGAGCTTATGCATGGCTTTATCACCTTTCAGGTGCTGCATGTATTTTTCTGGCTTTTCTCGTGTTGCTGTCAGTATTTTTTCCCTCGAGGCCCTTCTCCATTCCTTCACTTGGTGTACTTCCTTTTGCGCTGCTTCCTGGTCCTGTAACATTTCCTGGAGTGCTCTCCATTCTTCCTGTGCTTCCTCCTGTTGTTGGGCCATTTCTCTGAGCTCGGCTGCGGTGTCCTGCCGTGTTGTGATGTCCATATTCTGTGTTTCCGGTAGCTTCAGTTTCTGAGTTGACTCTTGTGCAGTTTCTCCTTGGGCTTCCCTCGGCCCTTCAGCTTCCCGTAGGGCTGGTTGGTCGGGTTCCGCCTGGCTTTGGGTTCTTCTTCGTTTTTGTCTTTCTCCCTGTTCTAATGCCTCCCCTTTCTGTATTGTTCTTGTCTTCCATGCCTCTTCCTTATTCATTTCTACTTCCCGTGTGCTCTCTCGCCCTTGCCCCCTCCTTTGTTTAGCTTGTTGTGCTGTTTGTACTTGCTGCTCCTGTATTAATGCCTCCTCCTCTTGTCGTTCCATCCTCTGGAGTCCCAATTCCTCTTCCTGTTCCTATTGCCATTCTGGTTCGTCGGGCCAGGTGTCTGCCCAGGCTGTTTCTATTTCAGTAGGCTCCCGGTTTTTTTGTGCGTATTCTGCCTCCGTCCTCTCAATGCGTTGTCTTTTGGTCTCCCATTCTTCTGGCCCGGTTTCTAGTTTCCTTTTTAGTCTTTGTATTATGTTTGTTTTTCCCGTCATTTTCGCCTCCCTCACCTTTTTTGTTACGTGGTTGAGTATTGCTTGGTGTCCTTCCAGTTGTCTACCTGTGGTCTCGCATATTGCCAGTAGCATCACTGTATCCGTGTTGTCGTGGTTAAGGCCATATTCCCCTTCTTCACAGGCCCTTTTTGCCACCTCGTCCGCCATTTCATTCCCATGTATTCCCACATGCGCTTTAACCTTATATAGGGCCACTTTTGTTCCTTCCTTATTTCTTCTCGCGAACCCGCCTGAGGCGTGCACCTCTCTCCGGGCCGCGGGCTCTAAAATAGATTTTTTAAAAAATGTAATTTTTCTACTAACTGTGCTCGCAGGGCTTCAAGACAACGGTAACAATGGCGATGGGGCGACACAGGTAAGACATGAGGTGCGCCAACCCGTATTTGCAGTGCACGAAACTCCCCTGTCCGTATCTGTAGCGCCGTACTTTGCATGTAGTGCCCGACACCCCTGCTCAAACAAGCCAGACACAAGTCGTACAGCCACTGAAAAACCTAAGATGGCCAACACGAAAGCCGGCAATGTGCGAAAATTCGGAGAAAGAAGTCCCCAGCAAGTGGGGCAAGAAGAAAAATCGAGCAGGTTCATGGAGCACGAAAGAGGATCAGCAGACCAAGCGAACACCGAGGAGTTCATCAAGGAAATAAGAGCGCAGTCAGCGAAGAGAACCGACGGGTACCCAGGCGGAGCGACCATGCCAGAACTCTGCGACACACATGGTGAAGATATGAAAAAACTGATTGAGGCCGCGGGGGCAGCAGACGCGGATATGACGGCGCTGGAGGCGGTGGCAGAGTACATGGCCACCGTCTACGAGGACGCGCGGAACGTGAAGTACCAGCGAGGCTTCCCACTGGAAACTATTTACGGGCTCCCGGCAGGGCACGGCAGAACCCGCTACCAGCTGGTAGTGAATTGTACTGACCTCACCTCAGAGGAGCAGGATGAAGTTGGCATGCACAAGAAGGGACCGCAGGTGACGGTGGGGCCCTTTCGGGAAGAGCCAAAAGCAGCGAAGCAGTACATCGGCCACCTGGAGTCGGCGATCCGACACTTTCACGACCTCCCTGACACCGCTCCGGTTCTGTGCAGCGGCAAAACCCAGCTACGCTGGTATGCTGATAAGATAGCAGAGTTTCATCTCACCTTTGAAAAAAGTGAATATGCCATCACCGCGCTGGCGACATCTCTGGCACATCTACCTCTTCACTGCGTACCACTGGGGGCAGACGACTTCCAAGCAGCAGACGTTTGCATCCCGAGGGTACGGGTATTTCATCCGAGGCAGACCAGGACAGGCAACGCGGAGCGACAGTTGCACATAATCAGCGAAGAGCTGCGTGGGCACACGACCAAAGACTTGGAAAAACAACTGCGCAGTATGCCCTCTGTTGAATCGGCAATCAAAGGGGCGCGGGGACTGCCCGCGTACATGGAGAAACACACCAACAGCATACGGCTGGTGGCGGTCACGGAGGAGGCCGCTGACAACATAGAGTCGAAGGTGCTGGCCTTCCCGGGTCTCGGGGAATACACAGTTCAGAGAATCAGACCATCGCTAACGAACAGAGGCGAGGACGAGACAGAGGTGATCGTAGTTGATAAGGGGAGCACCATCAACTTGGCCGCGGACCTCCCGAACCTAGTCGCGGCCATCCAGGAGGTGTTTACACAGGCGGGCTTGGGCGAAGCAGCAGAACATCTGAAGCCGCTGCCAGCGACGACGGTGAGGCCAGGGACTGACCCAGCGAAGCTGGAAACGTATATGCGAGTAAGAATCACAAAAAGCGGCAATCTTTTCACCGGGCTAGCCAGCGAAGCAGCGTATGAGTGGCTGGGAAAGCAAGACAGACGTACGGTCCGTCTCTCTCTCCCCAACAAATCCCGCTCCTACCTCCTTCAGCACTCTGACTTTTCTCGCACGGGAGACAAGTTTAAGGGCAGAAGAGGGAGGGCAGCGCCACCAGCAGCGGGGGCGCAGCAGACGGAGGACATCGTGCAGGCGCTGGAGAGCAAGCTCTCCAACCAGTGGGCGAAAGTTGCGAAGGGCGGGGCCGGTGACGAGGCGATCAACGAGCTCCGCAAAGCCGTGGAGAAGCTCGAGGGCACGTGTAAAAGCGGCTTCACGGACAACGTTGAGGCCACGAACAAGGTCTCCAGCAAGGTGGACGAGGTGAAGGACTCCGTGATCGACCTCACTGAAGAGAACCGCGAGTTCCAGAAGCAGCATCTCGGAATCTCCAGCGAAATACTGAAGTCCTTCAGCAACTCCAACAACGCACTGGCCAAGCTGCTTAAAGGTCAACGCACCCCCGAGCCGGCTAAGAAAAATCTACGCCGGCCACGAGAAGCGAGCGAGCGATCTGACAGCGAGGGAGGTATGGAGATCGACGAGGAGACGCTGTCGGAGTTCAGACGTCTGCAAAAAGCACGGGTAAGTTCCCTCGGGGAAAAATCATCCTCACGGGATAAGAGACCCCTCGCATATGGCGTAGAGGGTAACTGCACGGGAACACACAATCTGACTAAAAAACTTGGGCATCGGCTCCGAAAGCAGGCACAAGACGAAAAGTGGAACCCCACCACTTGCATCACTGAACCAGTCCGAACACAGCACAAGAGGAAGGAAAATCAGCTGAATAAGTACTGGTTGGGTTCCTGTATGCATCGCAGGCCAAGGCAGACGAAAGGAAAAAGCTGGAACAGCTGGAACAGCTGGAACAGCTGGCAGAGCCCCGCTCCAGCCGAAGCCAACGCTCTAGGGGCTGACAGAAGCAGCCTGGCAGAGGCCACATCCTGTATAGGCCCCTACAGTTTTGAAGCTAGGAAAAGCCCTGTATACCAGAAAATCCTGGTTAAACAAATACCTGAAGTAAAAAGTAACTCTGCTAAATCCAAACCTGCTGCTGGTAATAGTACATCGTGCCTGTACTCCTGCACAGTGCTGATCGGAACCCAGGCTGCAAAGCCCACAACTAGACACAAGTGTGAGAGGGTTAGCAGTAATATAGGCACCAACTGCCACCACACTGCTGACACGGTAGCAGCATCAAACTCAATACAATATAGGGAAAGGGCGGGCACACCTGGCACAAGAGCTGCAAAGAATAACATAAAACATACAATGACAATAAGTAGCTGCAGTTGCAATAAAATACACTATGAGATAGTAAACAGAATTAAAGCAACAAGCAGGTCACCCGAGGCCAGTTCCCCATGCACAAGGGAGGTAAGCAGCAGAGAACACATTCAGGAACTCCCACTAGGACAAGAGGGGAACCCTAAGCCTACCCTAAGGAAAATAAGCACAAACCAGCCCCAGAGGGTGAAGGCAATGGTCAGCCTGACAGGAAAGTTGCTATGGGGACTTTATTGCAAAATGGCAGACAATATTCACACTTTCAGGAGTAACCGGCAAATTACGGCATTTAGCGAATTGCTCCAGGAGCTCTACGTTAAAATACGAAGTTTTGTAAAAACAGCTCTGACAGAGCAATATTTCAAGGAGACAACTGAGGGTCAAACACAAAGACATATTGAGAAGAATGAGGTCCAGATATATGGCAGTAAGGACGGGATGATGCTGCAGGCAAATGTAACGCGTAACAGGAAGAAGAATGCGGGGTCGGGGGAACATGCACACTGGCGAGACGACGGGGATAGTAACAACAAGAAGAACCCACAGGATATATTGAATGGAAATAGGCGAACTGCAACAACCCGTACAGCCATATGGAGGAAAACAAGGGGAAACCCTAACCCAAATGGGGCTTACCTACAGAAAAGGGAGGGAATAGGGGCACATAAAAGTAAAATTAGACGGAAATATTTTACACAGGGCCTACAAATGGCAAAATACGAACATGAAATGAAAATGAACTTGAACGGACGACTTTGGACATTTAGCGAATTGCTCCAGAAGCTCTACGTAAAAATTCGAAGTTTTGTAAAAACGACCCCAGCAGAGCAATATTTTAAGGAGGCAACCAAGAGTCATGCACAAAGATATATGGGGAAGAATGAAGCCCAGATATGCTGTAAAAAGAACGGAACGACGCTGCAGACATGTGTAACGCGTAACAAGGAAAACCGCGTTAAGCCAGAAGAACATGCACACCGACGGAACGACAGGGACAACAATAACAAGAGGAACCCACAAGATACGTTGAAAAGGAAAAGGCCAATTATGACAGCTTGCACAGCCATGTACAGGGAAATGAAGGGAAACCCTAACCCAAAGGGTCAGTACCTACAGAAAAAGGGGGGTATAGGCGCACATAATAACAAAATTAGACGAAAAAATTTCGCACAGAGCCTACAAATGGTAAAATACACACAACAAATGAAAATGAGCTTGAACGGACGACATTGGATATTTAGCGAATTGCTCCAGGAGCTCTACGTAAAAATACGAAGTTTTGTGCAAATGGCCCAAAAGGGGAAATACTTTGAGGGGACACCCATAGGGTATATACGAATAAGGATTGAGGAAAACGAAGTTCAAAAATGCAACAAGAAGGGTGTGAGGGGACAAAATGAGCGTGTAACGCGTAACAAGGGAGGCAGTATGGGGGGAGGAAAACATACCCGAAGGAGATGCGTGGTAAGTAATGGACACGAAGGCAACTCACGAGGCACACTAATGAAAGCAATACTTGCAATTTGCGTTGCAGCTACGGTCCTGATGAAAAGTAATGGTGGCGGAAGAATAACGCCAGCACAAAAATCAACGCAAAGGGTACGGGTGACAGCATGCAGGGAGACTAGCAGAAAGGTGGGAACGGGAATGCGAAAGGAAACACCGGATAGGGTGCGCGTGACATGCTTGCAGAAAAGGAACACAGCAGCGACAACGATAACCAGACAGTCAACCGAAACAAGAAAGGGAAATGAAAAAATGCCAAAAGAGGCGTCGCGCAAAAAAAGGATAAATGGATAAATGGATAAATGGATAAATGGGTAATTCACCAAGTGAAAATACAAAACGGTCCTCAAATTTTTTTCACGTGAAAATACAACGACGCGTCCCTCTTCCGGAATATCCCCGCACCCCCCCTCCCCGACGAGTGAAATTACACAACGGGCCCCGGAAATAGTGAAAATATACTTTGGTCTCCTTTTCTTTAAAAATGCACCGTCACCTCCCCGAAAAACTCAAAATGCTATTCTGGTGAAAAACAACAAGTGAAAATACAAGGACGTGCCCTTCCTCCGGAATATCACCGCACCCCCCGCCCCGACAAGTGAACTTACACAACGGGCCCCAAAAATACTGAACATACACTTTGGTCTCCTTTTCTGAAAAATTGCACCGAGACGTATCGTCCCCGCTAAAGTCAAAATGCTATTCTGGTGAAAAACAACAAGTGAAAATACAATGACGCGTCCTTCTTCCGGAATATCCCCGCACCCCCCTCCCCGACAAGTGAACTTACACAACGGGCCCCAAAAATACTGAAAATACACTTTGGTCTCCTTTTCTGAAAAATTTCAACGAGACGTATCGTCCCCGCTGAAGTCAAAATGCAATTCAGGTGAAAAACTACAAGTGATAATACTACGACGCGTCTCTCTTCAAAAATGTTGGTATTTTTGAATACTGCAACCGTGCATGTTTACAAACCTGCATAAATATAAGTGAAAATACAAGTTCCCATCTTGCCTGGCAAAATAATAAAACTAGGACTCCATTCGACATCGATGACAACACAACCACAGCCCAGAAATAACGGACACGAATCAACCATCACAAGATTATATAACAGGGACCTCCCCCGTCATCGATGACAGTGCAACCGTTTTTGTTATAGGAATAACACGGCGACCAAGATTACTTCCCCCGTCATCGATGACAGGAAATACCAAAGACGTTATACTTCAGATTCACTTCTATTTATTTGTCAGAAAACACTTTTAGCCGAAGTTACTTTCCCCGTCATCGATGACAGCACATACCTAAAAAAGTTAAACTTCAGGTTCCCTTCTATTTATTTGTGAAAGTACAATTTTCTCTTCACCTAACTGAACAAATAACAGGTCGAGTCTAACACTTATCCCTCAAGTGACATTCCCGCCAGACTTGAAGATATCATCAACATCGCCTGACAAAAGGTCTCTTGTTGGATCTCCATGCCAAAGAACGCACGTCTGGCGTGTAAGGCTCCAATTCCTGTGCTCCCTGTATACACAAACTTCGACTACACTCAGGATATTTAACAACCGTCATCGATGACAACCGTCATCGATGACAAAGTTTCCAGCAGGCGCACATGCCGAACAATAAGAATGACTGAACTTTGGAAAACACAATACGTCTAGCCGACATTGCAAACGGGAACTTGTTCCACATGCAAACTCCTTTCATCACAATACAAGCCGGCATGCAAGTCGATTAGGAAAGCAGAACATACCGGTTCCCATGAACGGATCCATCACGAGCTGCCCTGGCAAGTACGTGTACCGCTGCACAAGCATATTCATCATATTTGGGTCTTTCTGTCCGTAAACCAAAGCCTTTCCAGACCTCTCACACTTTTCTTGCTTAAACGCTTGGCAGCCAGTCAGTGAGCAGTTATGTTTCACCGTGGTTGATGACAACGTCTGCTTGAAAGCCTTGTTCATACGTGTGAACTCATCGTCAAGCAGGTCCTCAGCTACCATGAAATCCTCCCGCACCTTCTCGTCATCGTCGCCCGGCGCCACATCTTCTCCACGCTCCTCCCGAACGCTTTCCTTCACCGTGTCTAACAAGTTGCGCAGCAACGTTGCCTTCTCCTCGTTCGACGGGCAAGTAATGATGTTCCCGGTAAACGAAGTCGACAGGACGTCGTACTTGTACTTACGGGTGAGAATGTATTTGTGCCGATCTGAAACTTGAGGTGTAAAGAAAGCTTTCCAATCACACACGAGTTTAGACGGCGTTCTTGCCAGGCATGTGTACCAGATTCCAGAGGAGCACGGAGTATTGCTCCTAACCTCAGCAAGCCTCAGCTTGGAATATGTAATGCAACCTGCAGACAGTGACAACAACTTCGTCATCGATGACGAAAAATACTGAACAAAATATTTCAAACACGAAATAACTAAGTAAATATGAGTCTCATATTGTCATCGATGACGATATTTTCAGATATGCTATACTACCGAAATAATACAGAAGACATCATACCGGGAAGGTTCACAAAACCACTGAGATTGCAGTTCTTCGATTCTTCTTCTATTTCTTGAAGCACTTCAAGTGTGCCCATCACCGTGAACACGGTGTCTCCGTCCGGCCCGCCTAGGTCCACAGCTTTCTCGTACTTGTCCATGCTACCATTGTTATCGGCCACTGAACCAAAGATTGCCTTCGTTGCCACCTTCCAGTCGATGTCAGTTGGGTACCCGGCTTTTTCACTGCTTCCCCAAGGAACGTCCGTGATGACCGCGGCCACACCAACCCCCTCAAAGAACACAGACAGCAGCTGCTTCGTTGCTTTCACCGCGTCACAACACGCCAATGTCACCGCGGGTACTCCCGCGTAAGTGAGAATCTCACTCTGAAAAACCCAGCACTTGGTCTGCTCAGCACCGATGGCGACCACGGTCGCTTTGTAGTAGATAAGGTGTAAGGCCTTGGACATCTTTTCTTGACAAGATACATAGATGTCACTACGACTGTAGCCAATAGGCTTTCCGTCCAACGGGTTAGCAACCAGGAACTCCAGGAACTCAATCTCCTTCACCCCAGGCTTTCGGGCGTCCCACGTAGAACCATCTCGCTTGGTCAGCTTCTTTTCCGTCTTGAAGTTGAGGTTTTTGTCATCACCGCTCAGTGCTTCGTAACATTTCACTGGGTCCCACGGGCTACCGTAAAAGAAACCCGGCTGGTTTGGAACCTCGGGTGATTGTTTGGGGGCCTGAAACAAAAATATTCTTTTTAAGAAAGTCTTCATCAATGTTAACAAAAGCAACTGCTAAAACTTTACATTACATGTTCAACAACTCACCGGTGTTGCTTGCCGTGATTCTGAAGCTTCTGGAATGGGCGCCAGTATAGGTGGCAACTCAGGTAGTACGGATTCTTTCTCTGGCGTCCCCCCCATCTCTAGCTCCTGCTGGACTGATTCCAACTCCGCCGCAAGAGATAACCTCCGCTCCTTCTTCTTCTTACGCTCCGTGGTCAGTACGTCGATCTCGTCCTTTTTCCTCTTCAACTCTGCCCTTACTGCAACTCCGGTCTCGTCGTCTAAGTTCATCTCTTTGACGTTGTCGATCACGTATTTCTGCATTACCTTATTTAACTTCTTCACGGTCTTCTTTGCTTCTTCGTGCTCATCAGCTGCATGCTTTGCATCTGCGATGAGAATAAAGCTTTCTGCGAGAAGAACAAAGTTTGATCAAAGTTTGTTCAGTCTTGATTAGTAAATGTAAGTCATGTGTGCACGTGCAAAAACTTAAAAAAGCATCGTAACGTACTGCCTAAACTTCGTCATCGATGACGAAAAACTTCGTCATCGATGACGGAAAACAAACAAGTTTCTTGTGACCAGGTGTTTTTCTGAAAGCTCCACGTACCAGCAATAGTCTCTGGCTTATGCAAGGTGCTCAAGTCAAAGTTAACGTGTGCCGGCTGCGAAGTGTCCTCGTTGGCAGGTTGTTGCCCCCCTTCAGCGTCGTTTTCGCCTTCCAACCAGGCTTTCAATTGTGCGTCTGAGTTAGCTGCTGAGGGCTCCTCATGTTGAGACTCAGCCACGTTCTCTCCAGAGACTGCATCTTTTGCATGCTTTTCAACCTCCTTCGCAGGTTTAACATGAACTTTGACGGCCTCCAAGTCCATGTCCTCCACTTCGTCGTCCTTGTAGAAAACAGCGGTTTTGAACTTCCCCTCCACGAAAGCAAGTGCCTTTTTTATTTCGTCCTCTTTCAGTCGGCAAGCGACTGGGCTGGAAGGCAATGGGCTTTTGTCAACCGGAAATAAAAAGCTGTCTTGGCTGCGAGACACACCTTTTTCGTTAGCTATAAATAATAACAGCTTGCAATGAGCACTCAAGCACATTGATCAAAGGAAGCACACTGTCAAAAGGAAAAGAAGAAGGTAAAATGACCTTACCATCCTTTAAGGACTCCAGCCATGAACTCGTCTGCTTTTTCTCGGTTGAAAGTAACACCAGTTTCTTTCACGAGCGCTTCAAGTCTTGCCGATATCTTTTCCCTCATTCTAAGGGTTGTGCAGAAGTCAGTAAAGCCTCGCGCTGACTTAATGACCGGCGTGTGATCCTGCATGCTTTGTGTCTGCAGCCAGTGTCCTTTCTCAGAATCTTCTCCGTGCTTGAAGTAGGTCACGTTCTTGCACACAGCCTGAAAGGCTTTCACCTGACAAGTTACCACAACATGCCATGCTTTAAGTTCTACCTGTTCTGCATGCCGAAACCGGGAATACATGAACGCAGTTGTCATCGATGTCAACAATACTTGAAACGGAAACAAATATAAGGTAAGGAATATTTTTCTTGCGCCAGTTATACCTTGTTTTCCAGCGACAAATCCCCAAGCTCCTTGTTTGAATACAAACTAGCAAACCCGAAAGGACTGTGACTTCCAAGCTCCTCGCAGTTCTTCTCAACCAAATCAAGCAGTCGCTGGTCCTCACTTAAAAGTCTGTGAACGGAGATGAGCTTCTTGAAAAAGGTTTGGTTGTAGTCTTCGTCGAGCGTGCCGTAACGAGCAACCATTGCAGGTCCAGAAAGCTTCGTTTCCTTTGGCCAGGCTTTCAAAAGCCGATCAAAATACATGAACTTAGAAAAAAAATTATAAGCCTTCACCCCCTTCTCGTTCGTCACGAAACGCGAGCCCGCAAGGAAGTTGATCTCCAGTGGCGTGATGTCCTCAGAAAACACCTGGCAAGGGCACTCAGGCTCAGAAAAATATTGTCATCGATGACAAAAATATTTCTAAACGTGTCTAAGTGGCGTAATGTTCTCAGAAAAAACCTGGCGCATTCATTCAGGCTCAGAAAAATATTGTCATCGATGACAAAAATATTTCTAAACGTGTCTCAGTGGCGTAATATTCGCAGAAAAAACCAGGCACATTCATTCAGGCTCAGAAAAATATTGTCATCGATGACAAAAATATTTCTAAACGTATATACGTCCAGTGAAGAAACACTACAGGTACCAAGGCCGTCATCGATGACAATGAATACTAAGTTTCCAAAAATATTTCGACTAATTATCCACGCAGAGACTTGCTTCGTCATCGATGACGTTTGAGAAAAGGTTTAAGGCACGAGCCAAAAGCGAACTTAATGACAAAATACAGGAAGCTTGTCATCGATGCCAATAAAAAAAAAAAAAAAAACCTCAGAGGGACACTCAGGACAACTTTTTTAACCCGAAATGTTATCAAATAAAAGATTGGAAAAAATTAAAGCTTACCTGCACCCTGGCCTTCAGCCAGCACTTGTCGCCGGGTTCGACTTTCTTGCCTGCAACGACGCCACCTTCTTTATACGCCTTTCGGAAAGCTTCGTTTCTTCCGTGTCCGTCAATTGCCTTGTACTTGTGCCTATAATTAAAGCTAATGGGTCAGGAAAGTAAAAAGAACACACGACGTAAAAGAAAGAAATAGCTCACCTCTTACTGTCCGGCGTCTTGTACCACATCATGTCGCACATGGGGTCGAATCCCACGAGCTCGATGCGCTTCATGGCCTCCACGGCACAATGCTTGTGACCTCTTGGATTGTCATCAAAAGAGCACTCACTCAAGTTCAGTTCCAAAGTTTCAATATATCTTGCCTTGTGTATCTCCCCAATGTTAAGAGACTCAACGACCTCCCCTGAATCTTGTTCAGAACTGGTGGGTGCAGACTTTCCCCGCGCAGTTCTTGGCTTGCTGACTACGTTCCATTCTATTGGCACTTTAGTGTTTCTTTTTCCGGCCGAGTCTGCCATTTTATTATTACTGAATGTGCAGCGTTGACTGTGGAGTGAGGTGGGGTGGCAGTGACAAAAATTTTGAACTGACTAAGGGGCCGCCACTCTCCGCTTCTTATTGTCTAAATTCGTCAACCACTCGTGATTTCCAGCCGCGCGCGTCGCGCGCTTTTTTTTTTGGGGGGGTTAGGGGTGGGGCAGGCTGGGAAGTGAGTTGGGGTTAGGGGGCTGAATAAACAATTAATTATCAATTTCATATATAATATTATTATATTCCCAATTTCTATTTTAAAGTTTTTGGCGCGGACTACTTAACAACAACTTATTTTTCGAACTGCACAATTCTTAACAAACAAATATAGAACTCCAAGAAGGTTGCAACTACGAGATGACAATATAATTTGCTTGATAGCAGGTAAATACTTGACAAATTATTGTTTTGTCGATAACATGTCATCGATGACACTACGCCCTCTCCCTCTTTCTCAGCTCTGACTGAATCTTTACATGTTACCTTTTTCGTCATCGATGACATTCGAGTGCGTGTGAAATATTACAGCTATTTGAACTATTCCTTTTGCACAATGGGCAACTTTGTGGATTTCTTCTTCGAAACCCCTCAAGGTGTTCTTCTTTGTCGGCCTATTCCATGGCGTGTACGTGGGAAGCGATGCCAAGTTTTGCACAAGGACATTTGTGACGCCTTCGGACTTAACCCCGACGATGGATTGGCTGTTGCAAAACTGGCTAGTAGGAAATATGTCTGTGACAAGGAGGTGTACCGCGTGGACCCGGAATGGGGCTACTCAGTTATAGGTTGTTTGATTGATACCGAAGACGAGCCCGAAGATGCTTCACCGAAAACTCCTGCCGCAACCTCCGCGGCTTCAGAGTCTGCGGACGAACCTGAGATCACTGGCGAAGCTGCTTCCACTTTTGTCAACTTATGCGACTCGGAACCTGCAGATACCTTTGAACCTGAGCTTGATACTCCTGTTGCGAATTTGTCAAAGCAGGACTTTCAGTTTGCAAACGCGTTCCCCAAAGATACAATCTTCACCACCCAAGTGCCTTCTAACGTCGACGGGAATATGACCTTCGGTTTCCACGTCAAACAACCGCCATCCAAGGACAAACGTGGGGTTTCTTTGGTTAAACTCCCATTCTTTCAAACACCGCGTACTTGGTCACATGCGAATAACGGGTCGGACAAGGCAATAACCGATAACTGGAAGCAGTTGGGTGCCAAGGTCAACATTCGAGCTGTGAAATGCCTTGGAGAGGCAGTATGCAAGAATGAGACTTGTCCGTTCCTTCAAATACATGGCAAAAACTTCATTGAAAAGGTATGAAACCGTTTTTTTACTTTGTATAATTATAGTACTTTCAAATATCGTCATCGATGACAATTGTTTCGCAAGTTTATTTTTCGAGAGTAACTGTTTTATAATGTTTTAACTGTTTTGGCATCGATGACGAAGATTAATACTTGCTTGCAAAACTTTTTCATTGAATAAATATTGCCTGTAATTCAATAGGTGGCGCAACAAGGTAAACAAGTACAAGTGGCACCGACATGTTCAAAGTGCAAACAAACTACATCCATGGAACCTTGTGCCGCTACCGCCACGCTTTACCGTGGTGAACTTAAGCCCGGATCAGGCTATTTGTTGATGTTTAAACACATCGGGAAACACTCTTGCACAAACCTTGTCAAAAAAACCAAGCCAGCAGAGCTTGGGGAAACCGAAACTGAGGCAGTCTTGAAGGCAATCCCCGAGATGGGCGCAGCTCGATTGGAAAACCTGAAGATGGCTGCAACCGCCAATGTGATGAACAAACTGCTGAGTGGACACGAGTCAACCACCCTACAAGACGTATTGAACGTGTCAGAGGCGGTGCAAGATGTTCGGGCTTTGGAGTACGTTATTCGAGGAAGCAAGAGCTCGACGTATGTCCCCTCAAAGGACCCCGATGTCGAGATACGACAGTTGCGTCAGCGCTTGCAAGAACTTGGACTCCGCGCGTTGTTGTTCGAAAGGTACGCATTCAAAACATAACAATATCAATATTGATGTTGTACCATGTTTGTTATTTGAAACTAACAAATGTATTTATCACAGGCCGCCTTTGCAGTACTTCATCTGTCCCTTGGACATTCCGTGGTCGCCGGCCAAGGTGATGCTATTAATGGACAGAGTCCTCGGGAAGCCACCTTTCAAAGGTCAGCTGGCTTATTCTGATGGCATGCACAAAACAATGAGGGACAAGGTGGTGGAGAAGATATGTTGCGTGATTCCAACACTAGGCTTGATAAAACTAGTAGTGAACCCCTTACCCGCTGGGGAACGCGGCATGGACGAGAGGGCGATGTGGGCTGCGGTCGATTACGCCGTCGCTATCTACGCTCAGGAACACCCAGAAGAGTTTGCGGCATACCTGGATGCAAAGAACTGGCCAGAGTCCAAAGGTCAAATACATTTTCGACCAGGGGGTTTTGTTCGTGACGCAGCAGGTAATTATGATAAAGTACTCGGTGTATTTTTGTGTTGTCATTTTATTGTCATCGATGACGATATCAAAACTATTTTCTATTTTACAGCAACACTTAATTAAAACTAGGCTGCACATCGTCATCGATGACAAAGAAAAGTTTAAGTTTCAGATATTAATGTCAGTTTAGTGCACTTGCAGGAGGCCCCTGGAATGGTTTACGCATGAACTACAACTTTTTGATTGCCGACATTGAAAGCCGCAAAGGTTTTCGTGTGCGTGACGCACAGGGAAACTCCTTGGAGATCGACTGCGACCTTCACGTTGGAAAAGACGTCAGTCTTCATTGCAAGAAGATTGACAACGAGTTCGACGCAAAAACCTTCGACAAGCTCTGGCACGATTGGTGGAAGGAGCTGGCACCGGGACAGCTTTTAGATGCTCGAGCTCGTTTGTTGGACTTCATTGAAGATCAGCCCCGTAAGGACGTGCAGAGCAGTCTGCGTGGATTGTTCAAGTTTTACTCTCGTGAGGGAGAAAGACTCCTGCACATCTTTCGTGACCCAACCGCAAACCTTGCGGAAGCTCTGGGAAACCAGGATAATAAGAATCTCGGAAAACATCTCACTGTGTCCGAGTCCGTTCGCATGGAGCTTTGCAGCTTTGTCGACCAGAGCAGCCACTTGAAACACATGGGGGAATGCGGGTTCGTGCGACGTGAGTCCCGAGTCCAAGAACTTTATCAAGAGCGCAGGGCAAACCTAGCAGCCGAGAAAAGGGCAAGGACGACGGCTGAAGACGTCATGGAAGAGGTCCGTGAGATATACGTTCGCTCCCCACCAGCGGTTCAAGAGGGAGGAACCACCGTGCCGACAAAACCCGCGTTTTTCCTCGTCAACCCGCTAACCAGCAAACGACGAACACAACGGTATGAACAATATCTTAATTAGACGTGACTTTTGTCGACTTCTTTACTGGATACATGTTGACATTACATCTGCACCTTATAAACTTTCAATACTTCAACTTATTGTCATCGATGACGATATTTTCTTGTTTGCAAGATAAAAATGCCAAACTATTTTGTTCAGCATAATCGTCATCGATGACGAAGGCCTGATGTGTTTGATGCAGGAACCTACGCCGAAGATTGTTAAGTGTAAAAGTACAATTAAAAAAGGAACGGAAGTCTTTACCTTCAAGGTCGATCCTGATCCGAGTGATGACTCGCTGGATGGTTATTGGAAAACCGCCACAAAAGTTGATTCCGACCTTTTATTAAACTTTCTTTCGGCTGTGCAAACGCACTCGCCTGACAAAGACGGGTTGCGTAACTCCGTTCTCACCCTGAATACGGTGAGATACATCACGAAAGGCACCAAGAAGCTTGTCGGCACACTCACCAAGCTATTCAAGGAGCCCGCCAAGCTCTCGGTTCTGAGTGTCCCCGCGCCCACTCAACTACACGGGGTGAACGACGAGAACTTCGGAGTTCACGCACGGACCTTCAAGGTTGGGGGCTATAGGATGGCCGAGAGTGTTGTGACTTTTAGTCACTCAAGGGACAAGCAAGTTTCTTGTAACTGTAAGTTTTTCCAAGACATGATGTCCACTCGTACACGGGAATATGGTGTCCATTGGTGCAGTCACATCTGCTACGTTTTAATGAAGGCAGGCTTTCTCCCCGGACATGCGTACTACTACCAAAGTGGTTTTACTGACAACGAGGTGGAACTGATTCTGACTGCATTAGAGGATGTGACGGTGGCAAAGCGTAAGGGAAAGCTCGAACAAGGAGAGTACGCACTCCAGAATGGGAGTTCCCAGAACGCGACGTGTGCGGCTTCATACTCAAGGAGTGGCTGTGCGACAGCGAAAGACTCAAACTCCCTTCAGCCAATACTTCCTCCTCGCCGTCCCCGTGTTGTTGTCATGGGTCAAAAGAAACTTAACTGGACTCAAACATGGGTAACGCAAAAGATACAGTTTTGCCCTGTGAAGAAGTGTGTATATTGCCTTTTACCTCCTTGGTTCAAGGTTCAAAGGCCACCGAGCGATCGAAATATAGTAGCACAAGAGGACGTGGACGTAACCCAAGAGATTCGCTTGAAGAGTGGTGGTTTGAGCTTTGTTTAGCTAAAAACCTGTACTGAAAACTGTAATATTGTTGACATCGGAGACGAATACGCGAGAGGTCGTTACACAATTATATATACATTCGGTTCAAATACAGCCTGAAAAATATCGTCATCGATGACGACATGTTGTTGCCACATGGACCTGCATGGTTTGTTGTCATCGATGACGGAAGAGGTCCTAGTATAATTTTAACTTATGCAAGAAAAAATTTTGCTTCTTGAATAATAATTAGTGTGACAAATAAATTTATGCAACCAGGAACTTTTCCCGCAGCCAGTGCTCGTCGTCGAGTCCGCGCGCAGAGATTCGACACCGCGCGCGCACGCGGTTTGAATACTGTCAGCTTTTTTCATAAATAGAATACTGTTAGGTTTTGTTCATAAATAGAAAAGGCCAACTCGGTTTGGGTCTGCGCGAAATAACCTTTGTGGCAATTACGCTTAGAAATGTCTGACGAACAGCCAGAGGAGGTTGAGGTGTACCCAGAGATAATTAATGCGCTTTGGATACGTGCGCGTTTACAAGCGGAAGCGGACTATGTTGAGTTTTACAGAACGAGAATACAGTTTAACACCTGGAACTGGTTACAAGTGTGGCCGCTGTACATCCACGGCCGCACAACAACCGAAAGAACAGGTGTGAGGCACTTGGTGTACTGGTACGAGATCGGCTGGCACTACGACGAATATCCACCATGGCAGTGGCAACTGTGGAATAACACTCGCGGCTACGGTATTCTTACGTACGAAGCCTTAACCGAGCTGAGCAGTGACTTGCTGCGGGAGGATGACGGAAGGTGTCCGTTTTGTTTTCGCAGCTTTAGAATATGCAGCTTAGTTAGAATCTTTGATTTGGACGCTTGTACTATTGACTAGATTAGAACGCGTCTGGAAATAAGTCAAGCAGCAAGAGGTTCGTAAACCGGTGTAAATAACAACAGCTTTATATTATTTTGTGACAGTTGCAATATTTATTCCTGGTGTTTATCTGCGGTATTTGTTGGTTGACAGACCTATTTTACAATTAGTGAGAAAAACGTCACCGATGACAAGCTTGTTTTTGTAACTTGATGTTTTCATGCAACCTAAGAATATCGTCATCGATGACAAACTTTTTCTACTTTATAAAGAAAGTATAAAATAATTCTTTTGTTCAGCACCTAAGAATATCGTCATCGATGACAATAATTTTATGTTTCAAAAATATTCAACACGGACTTCTTATTATCAGTTAAATATCACTTTCTTATTAGCTGTCAATGGTGACAAGGGTTGTCATTGTTATATTTTCTGTGACACATAGTTATTCTGGAAAAAGGAAACTTCCATTTATTTTCACTTGGTATTTTTCACCTGATTTGCATTTTGACTTTTTCGGGGAGGTGTCGGTGCATTTTTTCACAAAAGGAGACCAAAGTGTATTTTCAGTATTTCCGGGGCCCGTTGTGTAATTTCACTTGGCGGGGAGGGGGGTGCGGTGATATTCCGGACGAAGGACGCGACCTTGTATTTTCGCTTGTTGTTTGTCACCTGATTTGCATTTTGACTTTATCGGGGAGGTGTCGGTGCATTTTTTTACAAAAGAAGGCCAAAGTGTATTTTCAGTTTTTCCGGGGCCCGTTGTGTAATTTCACTTGTCGGGGAGGGGGGTGCGGTGATATTCCGGAAGAAGGACGCGTCATTGTATTTTCACTTGTTGTTTGTCACCTGATTTGCATTTTGACTTTATCGGGGAGGTGTCGGTGCATTTTTTTACAAAAGAAGACCAAAGTGTATTTTCAGTTTTTCCGGGGCCCGTTGTGTAATTTCACTTGTCGGGGAGGGGGGTGCGGTGATATTCCGGAAGAGGGACGCGTCGTTGTGTTTTCACGTGAAAATATTTCGAGGACCGTTTTGTATTTTCACTTGGTGAATTACCCATTTACCCATTTACCCATTTACCCATTTACCCTTTATTTGCGCAATGCAAAAGAGGAGGACAACCGAAGCCAAGGAACAACACAGGAAAAGCCCTCAAAAGGCCCTAGGTGGTCAGCCACAGCAGAAGAGAGGGAGCAAAGGGCAAACCTCATGAGAAACCTCACATACTACCTACGGGCGAACCGGCAGGAGCATGCGTACGCACACAAAAGAGGAAGGAGATACTGGAGTGAGCACATGAAAGGGAAGACGTGCAGGTGGGTACAGCGTACCAAATATGACAGGCCACAACTAGTTAGAAGCAACCAGGCAGTAAGGCAAGAAACAAGGGGTAGGAACCACAGTAGGTGGGGACAAAAGCATAGCGAAATATGCCGAATGACAAAAGAAGACCGGAGCATGGCAAGAATGGTGGGGGCCCAACTAATGACTATGCAGGTGACGCTGGATGTACTAGGCGCCCTGGCTGAACGGAAGGAACAAGAGAAACCAGTGACAAAAAGCCCACAAGTAATGCCACAGCCCGAAATAATGAAAGGGAAACCGGAGGTAGCACATGGGAAAGCCTTGGGCACCGGACTCGACAGGAAAGCTGTGAGGGTGGAGGATATAGGTGGGCATGCTGCGGCGGAACTACAGCCCTCACACATAGGGGGGGGGACATGCTCGAAAGAGGAAATGGAAGGGCAGTACCCCAGGAACTCCACCACGCAAGGGATATTTGCGAAGGATGGAAAGTTAAATATGTACCAAGTGGACCTTGCGCTCGAAACACTGGAAGAAAACCCTCCGGGGTCAACAACCATACAAGAAATACTGAGATTGCTGAATGAGAATGATAATAAATTTCTGGAAATGGTAAAGGAAAAAGTCGCCAAAAGGGGTGGCACTCAGATACCGGTAATAGGGAACGGGCACTGGCTACTACTGATGGTAGGAGTCTGCGTCACAAGGGATAACTGCACGTTGCAGGCCTATGTATATGATTCTATGGGCATGAAAAGGCAGACACGAAAGAAAACTGCCTCACAACACATGGGAATGGCGGAGGAACTACAAACAGCAATAGGCAAATGGGTGACAAGCAACAAGGTGGCAATGGGGTGCCAGGAAGCCAGAGCCACGCCAATGTATGATAAGCACCAATATGATGCATACAGCTGCGGCGTCTGGGTGATATATGTTGCGGAGCTATGGCAACAGTGGCTGTTGGAAAGGAAAGGAACGTGGATACAGCACGTGTACACAAACACACTCCAAACCAGTCGATGCGTTACACTACACACAACAGAAGTAGTGAGCAGATGTAGGGACAGATTCGGGCCGAAGATAAGGTCGGCCATTATGAGGGAAAATACGCCACATGCAGAACATGCCACGGGCGAAGTCGAGCTGACAATGGAGGCTCCAGCAAAAGGGACTGGGGCAAAACAGCCGCAAACTCAAGGAACGTGTGCGGCGGATGCCTTCATGAGGGAAGTGGTGAGTGACCGCACAAGAGAGCAGGTGGAGGACATAATGAGGCAACAAGGGGTGGGCATACAAACAATAATGAACGTTCAAGAAGCACTTCAAGCGCTACAACAAGAAACCGATGCCCTCATAGGTGAAACGATGGGAAAGTTGTCAGTAGACGGCCGAACCCAAATAGCAATAAGGGACGGGGAAAAATGGGCGATAGTAATGCTCACAATAACACGACTGGACATGCAGGTGCACGTCTGGCTACCTACAGGAGGGATAGAAAAACAGGATGAACTACTAACAGCTATAGATGTCTGGACCATACTGCGGGAAGCCTATGACCTGCAAAAAGTGCGATATAGTGGACTAAAGACACATAGTACACCACCGGAATGGGAAAAGTTCAGCCAAGGGGAGCAGGCGATAAGGGTGGCAGGTAGCTGGAAGTACTGGCATGTTGATGGCAAACCAGGGAACTTCAAGCTAGGGACCAGAAACGCGGCACAGGCACAGGGGGAGGCTCAAGAGACGCAGAGAACGGAACACACAACTGGACTGGACGAGGAAAACACAAGTGGCGATGAAAGGGAGGGTGAGGGCAGGGCGCCTACTACAAAACAAAGGGACATAGGCGAAGCAAAGGAGGGAAAGAACGAAAAACCCAAGGACAAGCTGGTTCAGGCCACACTACAGTTCTGTCCAGAAAGCACAGAACAAGCAAACGAAAGACTAAAAAGGGAGGCAGGCACGGCAACAAGAAAAAAGCTACGGCCCCCCGCAAGCGCCAAGAAAAACCTACCACCTAGCACACCAACAAAAACGAACAAAAGGGACAATGAGGAGGCCAAAGGGTCCCTGGAGGCGCTGAGACAATGGGGTGGGAACATGCCAAAAACGGAGAACCTAAACATTGAGGAAATGCGAGGAGCACAACCACAAACTGTGAATTTCCTAACATGGAACCTACAGGGTGCCCGGCACTCACTATACGAACTGGAGGAACAAATGAATAAATGGGAGATAGATATAGCAATAGTCACGGAAACCAAGACTGCAAACGAGGAAATAAAAAGGCACTTCAGAAACAAGAAACAGTCAAACATATGCACGAGTATACCGAAGAGGGAAGGAGAGGAAGATAAGAACAACTACACGGCAGGCCTGGCCATAATACTCACAGGGGAGTATGCCAAACCACATAACTACACCGAGGTGCTGGTACCACACCTACAAGGAGTACTCACACACACACTGCTCCACTTCCCGGGGGAAAAATATTTACACCTGATAGGGGTATACTACCCGGTGGAAGGGAAGGATGTGACAGAAGAGGCAAGACAAGGGGAACTCGACAGAGAGGCAGCCAGGAGCGGCATACGGGAGTATGTGCGAATGGTGACCTCGGCCAGCGAAAATGCGACAGGGCAAACAGTACTAGTTTGTGGGGACCTGAATGCCTCCACGGGCACACCGAAAAACAGCAGGGACAAAGAATGGAACAACACTATGAAAGCCACGGGTCTGCAAGATGTGGGAGGTACCAGAGAAACAACCCTAACATGGCATAAACGAAGGAACATAGACAGAATGCTGGCGAGCAAAGCAGAGCTTCAATACTACACGCAACCGACGGAGGGCGAACTTACTGAGCTACACACGAGCGACCACAAAATGGTCTGCACGACACAATTGGACCTAAAGGCCTGGGGGACACACAGGCCAACGGCACAAAAGTCAACACGTGCGAAAACAGACAGACTGAAACTCCCGCTAACAGAAGCAGAGGGGAACACCCTCAGGCAAACACTGGACGCCGCATATACAAAAGAATTACAAGAGGAAATGCAAGAGGCAATAAACGGAATAAAAACAGCAAACAGCACAAAGCACAGAAAAAGGGCAATAGACTACGCGGGAGAAGTGGTTGCAAAAATAATGGGGGAAGCAAGAGACAGGGCAATGATGGATGTCAACCTACCGAAACAAGCGGCGGCACCAGAACAACAACATGGACTACACCTCCCGAAAACTCTACGCAAGGAAAGGGACGCCCACCTTAAAGAAAGAAACAGATGCCGCGAGAATATAGCATTATGGAAGAAAGACATTGAAACACGAGAACAAGCAGCCGAGGAAGTACGGACGGAAGGCTACGACAACCGAACGAGTGAAATGAGGGAATGGGAGCAATGGGAACGGGAGCAGAAAAAACTTGCAACAAAAGAGGCAAGAAAGTGTATAAAAGAGCACGAGGCAAACCGAAAACAGAAAACAAGAATGAAAATGAGAGAAAGATACTGGGGCAACATAAAACACTACCACAAACTGATTTACAAAAAAGAGATAGAAAATGGAACAGCACCGGCTGCAGCGATACAAGCAATAGAAACAACACAAGGGGAACTAGTAGTAGGGCACCAAAAAGTAGCACAGGCAATGGGTGAACACATTGCGAGGTCGGAGCCATACAAAATGAGGGAACCAGAGAAAGGACTTAAAAGTACGCCACCTTGGCTTGATGAGAGGTACAAGAACTACATGAAGGAGAACCAATGCACAAGGCCGGACCAAACAAAGGTAAACTTAAGGGTGGACAAAGAAGCCTACCGGCAAGCGGTGAAGAAAATGAAAACCAACAAAGCGGCTGGGCCCATGGGGATACAAAATGAAATATTGAAACAGATGCCGGACAGATTCCATGACCAACTGTGTGAACTCATGGGGCTAATGTGGGAACACAGACACACCCCCCTACCATGGAAAAAAGGCTACGTCTGCTTCCACCACAAACAGGGCGAGGTGACGAAGCAGCGAAACTACAGACCTATAGCTCTACTGGATTGCCTGTTCAAATTATATACCACAGTACTAACAAAAATGCTGGCTGACTTCTGTGAAATAAACGGCATGCTCTCGGAAGCACAGGAGGGCTCAAGGGAAAACCACAACACAATGAAGCAACTCACCAGGGTAACTAATGCTATTGAAGACGCCAACCTCTCCAAAAGAAACCTACATGCGACCTACGTGGATTTTGAAAATGCGTATGGGTCAGTTGACCACAAAAGACTTATTATGACACTAAAACACCTAGGGGTGCCACCACAACTCACTGAAGCCGTTAGGGATATACTGGGAGAAAAAGAGGAGGACTCCATGCAAATGAGAGCAAAGGTAGGGGACCAAGTCTCGGAAGAAGTACCAATAAGAAGGGGTATTCTGCAAGGGGACAGCATGAGCCCACTACTATTCATACTATACCTGGAGCCTCTCCTACGATGGCTAGAGGTAGGGGACCACGGTTACCAGCACAAGTATGCGACCGACAAGGGACTCAGAGGGGAGCTGAGAACCTCCTCGGGGGCGTTTGTGGACGACCTAATCATACTAACAAAACTGATGACAGGGATGGAGCAACAACTGGAGAAACTCTCGACATTCGGAGACTGGAGTGGACTCAGAATAAACGAGGATAAAACAAAGATAACAGGGGTAGAACATGGCAACAAAAATGTAAAAGAAGGTAGACACCAAGGGGTGAAATGTGGAAGTCGAACATTGAAGGTCCTCAAAGCTGGAGACACCTATAAATACCTAGGGGTCCTTCTCAATATGCTGGGGACGTGGAAAGAAGAAAAAAGAAAATCACTGCAGGAGCTCAAGCGAAGAATAGACGCACTACTGGCCACCCCCCTCACGCAAAGACAAAAAGAGTACTCCCTGAAGTCAGCCATACTAGGAAAATTCAAATACGGGCTCCACCTCGGAATATACACACAGGGTGAAATACAGAAGGCTGAAAACCAGCTGGGGGCCGCGATGAAAAGAATATACGGACTTCCGGCGAACGGCACTCCTAATGAACTAAACACGGAGGAGAAAGAGGAATATGGACTGGGACTCCAGTCCTTACAGGCAATATATGCACAGGAGGTCTACACGGGATTGGCAGGGGCCGTTCAGAGTGAGGAAGACAAGGGTGTCCAAATGGGATATGGCAAAAGGGAAAGAAACCTCCTAACCAGACAAAGAATGTCGCAAGTCAGCAGGTCCACAGCCGGGCTACTGGAAAAACATTTCGAGGAAAGAGGACACAGCAGCGCAAGAAGCAAGCTAAAGATGGGACTACAAACACAAACAAACACTCTAAGGAAAATGAACGCTCTGAACGAATATGGGATACACGTAAAGGGGGTAGGGAGCCATATGCAGGAACTAGCTAAAGAAACACTGCCTATAATGAGACAGCTGGGGAAGGCAAAAAGGGTATGCACAAACGCGGAAATGGAGGGCACCATTAGAGCAACCAAGCACTCCAGGCGAATGGACAAAGAATACAGAGACCCACAACAGCAGCCTGCGTATACAGGCTCTGAAAAAATGGGGGCAGTAAAAGTAATACGGGAAACGAAAACTCAGCAAGCTACTAAGCAAATAAACTTCACCAAAATGCTCACACTATTCAGAAATTACCCGGACCTCAAAAACCTAACCACAGCAGATGGGAAAAGTGCTATACCAATAAAAACACTAAAGGCAACAGGTGGAAGAAAACACGACAACAAGACGGCAACAAAGATAGCACAAGGCATGATGCACCTATACCCATACATTTGTGAGGCACAGCCCAACGACATTAAGAAACCAGGGGACCACTGGGACCATGTGTGGAACAGAAGGTTGAAACCGGAATATGTACAGGAACGGAAAACAGGAGAACTAGAGAGGTACACCAAAAGTACGGTAAGCATGGAAAACATAAGCGACTGGCCGGCGCAAATAAAGGCGCTACATGAGGCTGGAAATAGCCTGAAGGACATACTGCAACTGCTGTCCATGTACCCACTAGCCAACCAAACAAAACACTTCGAACAGGCAGACGTGGAATGGACGGAACAGGAGAAGGAAACTCTGGGCATAGAAACCAACCAGGAGAAGGAGGAAGATGATGTGATGACCGCGAGAAACCCACGGGGAAGAACAAAGAGGAAGACAGAGCAACGAGACAGAGGCCAGTGGTCAACACAAGAGGACCAAATGGACACGCTAGGACAAGAGGGAACATACACGCCCGCCAGGATACTGGCGAGTAGACAGTACCTACAAAACTACACCGATGTGACCTCGAAAGTAACACAGTACGAGGTACGGTGGACCAACAGCGAAGGGAGGGAACAAACGACGTGGAGCACAGAAGAAACAGTAAGAACACACCTGCTCAAACACAACCTCTCCTCGGACCACGGATGGCAGAACCTTGTGGAGGAATGGGAAAATGACAAAAAAGATAAAAGGGCCAAACGTGAACCCGTCGAAGAAATACTGGCAGGGCAGCCAAACGGTGAACAGAGATACTGGAAACATGTAACACACCTGGAAATATGCACAAGGGAAACGAACCCGGACCAAGACATTAGGCACACGGGAACAAAAGACAGGCAACTACGCGAGGAAGGTGACACCACCTACTGCTACGAGCCGGATGGGGGCCTTATAGGCACACTAAGCACAGCAAAAGTTAGAGAACTGTACGACAGATACGCCGAGGCGGTGGGGGACAGCACGGCACAAAGGCCGACAGAAAAACAACTGGCCAAAAGGCTGAAACTAAGTGTAGAACATAAAATACAGGTCAACACCTTCGAGGAGGAAATTGCACAATTACTGATAAGATACTCCAGTAAAGCAGAAATTAAACACAGAAAACGGAACCTCCAAAACCACTGGACCTTCCCCCCGGAAATGATGGAGGCGGTGCACACGGCCATGGAAGTCCATACAGAGGTGTTTGCCTCACCACTCAATGTACACAAAAACACCAAAAAATACTACTCACAATACCCACGAGACTCGGTATTTGGGGCCATTGGCTCGGCATGGGAAGAGCAATGGGAAAAACTGGGGTCGTACCAATTCAACCCAGAGTATACGGCAGGTGACCTCTACAAAGCGCTGAAAAAGGCAATTAACTCCACAAAAACAGCAGAACCCGTCCTAGGGGTAGGAATATACCCCACATATGCCAAAAGCCCGTACAGAAAACTGCTAAACAAGCACATGGGATACAGGGTACATGAGCTGCTTGAGATAAAGGAAGGGCAGTTCACCTTCCTGCCACCTGACCACTGGATGCAAGGAAACCTACAGAAACCCAAACAATGTAACTGGAACATGAGAATACTGATAGTAGCAAACGCGGCAGGATGGAGAAAATACTGCCCGGACGCACTTAAAACCCACGACATATTCAGCAAGGCCCTTCTCAAATGCCCGCAAAGCAAAGTTAGGACGATAGGCAGAGCATGCTACATGCACAGGCCTCTGACCCTTAAAGATGCAGACAGGCAACCTAGGTCAATTACAGAATGGGAGAGGGACTGCGTCATAGACCCAGCGCCATGGACAAACCATGAACTACCGGTGGTGCAAGCAATGCCAAGCTGCCACCTGGAAAACCACACAGAGGAAATAATTGACCGCTGGATGGAAGACAGGAAAAAAGAAGGGGAGCACAGAGGAGGGGACAGGGGGCCGAGGCCAACAACCAGGGACGTGCTAAGAGCTAACACCACATGGAGTAGAGAGGAAATAAACAGGGACGCACTGAGAAGATGGGCACTACAGTTTACGTGCCCAGACACAACAGAAGAAGACATAAACGGGGACCAATGGCTGCAATGGGAAAGGGGTGAAATAGAGAAAGCCGAACCACCGCCAGAAAGCCGGTGGGATAACTACGAAAAGGGATACCCAGAGCCTCATAGGAGGCATAACAAAAATGATATGGTCTACACAGATGGCAGCCAAAGAAAAGTCAAAAAGGAAAACGGGGAAGTAGAGGAAGTAACGGCAGCAGGAGTCTGGGACCCAAGAGGGGGACGGGAGACGAGCCATATGCAAAGGTGGACGGGACGATGCCAAACTGTTAACAGGGCGGAGCTCACTGCCATATATATGGCACTAACACTAGACTCAAACTTGGGAAAAGAAAAGGTCAGCATATGTACGGACAGTCTAACCTCGCTTTACCAAATACAAAACATGAAGAGAAGGCCCCACACCCTGGAAAGGCATGTTCACAGGGACATACTGTGGAAAATAATGAAGCAAATACAAATGTTAAACAGAGAGGGAACGAAGGTGGCCCTATACAAGGTTAAGGCACACGTCGGAATACATGGGAACGAAATGGCGGACGAGGTGGCGAAAAAGGCCTGCGAAGAAGGGGAATACGGACTTAACCACGACAACACGGATACAATAACGCTACTGGCAATAAGTGAGGATACAGGCAGACAACTGGAAGGGCACCAGGCAATACTCAATTATGTAACAAAAAAGGTAAGGGAAGCGAAAATGACGGGAAAAACAAATATAATACAAAGGCTAAAAAGAAAACTAGAAACCGGGCCCGAAGAATGGGAGACCAAAAGACAACGCATTGAGAGGGTGGAGGCAGAGTATGCTCAGAAAAGTCGGGAGCTTACAGAAATAGAAACAATAGAAGCCTGGGCAGACCCCTGGACAAATGAACCAGAAGGGCAACAAGAGGAGGAAGAGGAACTAGAACTCCAGAGGATGGAACTACAAGAGGAGGAGGCACTAAGACAGGAGCAACAAGTACAAACAGCTCGACAAGCCAAACAAAAGAGGGGTTACAGGCAAGAAAGCACACAAGAAGCAGAACTGAGTAAGGAAGAGGCAGGGGAGACAAGAACAATACGGAAGGAGACATTAGGACAAGGAAGACTACAAAAACGAAGAGGAACCCGAAACCAGACAGAACCCGACCAACCAGCCCTAAGGGAAGTTGAAGGGCAAAGAGGAACTCAAGGAAAAGTCGCAAGAGGGCCAACGCAGGCACCAAAGCTACAGGAGGCACAGAACAGGGGCGTGGCAACACAAGAGGACACTGCAGCCGAGCTCAGCGAGATGGCCCAAGAACAGGATGAAGCACAGGAAGAATGGAGAGCACTCCAAGAAATGTCACGGCAACAGGAAGCAGCACAACAGGAAGCACACCAAGCGAGGGAATGGAGGAGGACCTCGATAGAACAAATACAGACAGCAACAAGAGAAAAACCAGAAAAGTACATGCAACACCTGAAAGGCGACAAAGCCATGCATAAGCTCTCTAATGAATACTGGAAGAAAGGAACAGAATACCTGAACGAGCATGATGTGACAGTCCTGCTAAGATGCCGGGCAAACAAGCTACCGGCGGGACCGTACAAGAAGCAGCAAGGAGGGGGAAGGGCGCAAAAATGCAAGTGCTGCGGAATGCCCAGACAAGTGAACGCGGGAGGCTTCATACGCACAGCCCATGTGCTAGGAGGATGCACGGAAAGGGAAATAAGGAACATGATAATAAGCAGGTCGGATGAGACCACCAAAATGATAGCAAAAGCAATTAGCAAAGGAAGGAAAGGAGGATGTGTAATAAGAACACATGCGGGGAAAAAAGGGAAGGGAACGAACAACGGGAGACCAATAGAGGACTTCCTGCTCACAAGGGGGCAATGCAGACTGGACGGACGAAACACACCGGCACCAGAACACGGAAAGGACACCATACCACACTATGTAGACATAGTAATGCTCGAGGGAACTGAGAAAGGGAACGAGCAGCCTGGGTACACACACCAAAAGGCAATGGCGGAAGCGGGTCACATACACCTGATAGAAGTAACGTACACAGACGAAATGAGCTGGGAGGAAGCACTAAAGACAAAGTACACAAAATACACACCGCTGGTGAAGCTACTGGAACTATATGGGTACAAAGTGACGCTACATGTGATGGTATTTGGCAACACGGGAACGATATATGAGCACACAGAAAAAATACTGACCAAGCATTTAGGATTTGACAAACAGGAAGCACTACACCTACTCAGGAAAGTACATGACCTAGCTACTGGATATGCAGTAAGCCTTAACAGACTATATAGGAAAAAAGTAGACAAAGAACCAGACTAAGGAAAAAAGAAGTAAGAGTCAAGGGGACTCACAAAGCCCCACACCCCGTCCAAGGGTGTCTCTTTTTCTTTTTCTTTTCTTTTCCTTCCTTATTTAGCATTTGTATTTGTTTCATTATTTTCCACAGCATGTCCCTATGTACATGCCTTTCCAGCGTGTGCGGCCTTCTTTTCATGTTTTGTATTTGGTAGAGGGAGGTTAGACTATCCGTGCATATGCTGACTTTTTCTTTTCCCGGGTTTGAGTCTAGTGTCAGTGCCATATATATGGCAGTGAGCTCCGCCCTATTAACAGTTTGGCAGCGTCCGACCCATCTTTGCATGTGGTTCATTGCCCGTTCCCCTCTTGGGTCCCAGACTCCTGCCGCCGTCACTTCCTCGACTTCCCCGTTTTCCTTTTTGACTTTTCTTTGGCTTCCATCTGTGTAGACCATACTGTTTCTGTTATGCTTCCTGTGGGGCTCTGGGTATCCTTTTCCTTGGTTGTCCCACCTGCTTTCTGGTGGTGGTTCTGCTTTCTCCATTTCACCCCTTTCCCACTGCAGCCATTGGTCTCCGTTTATGTCCTCTTCCGTTGTGTCTGGGCCCGTAAATTGTAGTGCCCACCTTCTTAGGGCGTCTCTGTTTATTTCCTCCCTACTCCATGTGGTGTTAGCTCTTAGTACGTCCATAGTTGTTGGCCTCGGCCCCCTGTCTCCTCCTCTGTGCTCCCCTTCTTTCTTCCTGTCTTCCATCCACCGGTCAATTATCTCCTCTGTGTGGTTTTCCAGGTGGCCGCCTGGCAGTGCTTGCATGACCGGTAGTTCATGGTTCATCCATGGCGCGGAGTCTATGACGCAGTCCTTCTCCCATTCTGTAATTGACCTAGGTCGCCTGTCCGCATCCTTGAGGGTAAGAGGCCTGTGTATGTAGCATGCTCTGCCTATCGTCCTGACTTTGCTTTGCGGGCACTTGAGAAGGGCCTTGCTGAATATGTCGTGGGTTTTGAGTGCGTCCGGGCAGTATTTTCTCCATCCTGCCGCATTCGCTACTACCAGTATTCTCATGTTCCAGTTGCATTGTTTGGGTTTCTGTAGGTTCCCTTGCATCCAGTGGTCAGGTGGCAGGAAGGTGAACTGCCCTTCCTTTATCTCCAGTAACTCGTGTACCCTGTATCCCATGTGCTTATTCAGCAGTTTTCTATACGGGCTTTTGGCATATGTGGGGTATATTCCTACCCCCAGAACGGGTTCGGCCGCTTTTGTGGAGTTAATTGCCTTTTTCAGTGCTTTGTAGAGGTCCCCTGCTGTGTACTCTGGGTTGAATTGGTATGACCCCAGTTTTTCCCATTGCTCTTCCCATGCCGAGCCTACAGCCCCAAATACCGAGTCTCGTGGGTATTGCGAGTAGTACGTTCTGGTGTCTTTGTGTACATTAAGTGGGGAGGCGAACACCTCTGTTTGGACTCCCATGGCTGTGTGTACCGCCTCCATCATTTCCGGGGGGAAGGTCCAGTGGTTTTGGAGGTTCCTTTTTCTGTGTTTCATCTCCGCTTTGCTGGAGTACCTTATCAGCAGCTGTGCTATTTCCTCCTCAAAAGTGTTTACATGTATTTTGTGTTCTACACTTAGTTTCAGCCTTTTGGCCAGTTGTTTTTCCGTTGGCCTTTGTGCCGTGCTGTCCCCCACCGCCTCGGCATATCTGTCGTACAATTCTCTAACTTTTACTGTGCTCAGCGTGCCTATAAGGCCTCCCTCCGGCTCGTAGCAGTAGGTGGTGTCACCTTCCGTGCGCAGTTGTCTGTCCTTCACACCTGGAATGTGCCTAATGTCCTGGTCCGGGTTCGTTTCCCTTGTGCATATTTCCAGGTGTGTTACTTCTTTCCAGTACCTCTGTTCGCCGTTTGGTTGTCCTGCCAGTATCTCTTCAGCGGGCTCACGTTTGGTCCTTTTGTCTCTCTTGTCATTCTTCCATTCTTCCACTAGGTTTTCCCATCCTTGGTCCGAGGAGAGGTTGTGTTTGAGCAGGTGTGTTCTTACTGTTTCTTCTGTGCTCCACGTCGTCTGTTCGTTTCCTTCACCATCGGTCCACCGTATTTCGTACTGTGTTACTTTCGAGGTCGAGTCTGTGTAGTTTTGCAGGTACTGTCTGGTTGCCAGTATCCCGGCGGGCGTGTAGTTTCCCTCTTGTCCTAGCATGTCCATTCGGTCTTCCTGTGTTGACCACTGGCCTCTGTCCTGTTGCCCCGACTTTCTCTTTACTCTTCCCCGTGGGTGTCTTGTGGTCATCACGTCATCTTCCTCCTTTTCTTGGTCAGTTTCTATGCCCAGGACTTCCTTCTCATGTTCCGTCCACTCCACCTCTGACTGTTCGAAGTGCTTCGTTTGGTTGGCTAGCGGGTACATAGACAGTAGTTGCAGTATGTCCTTTAGACTGTTTCCAGCCTCATGCAGCGCCTTTATTTGTGCCGGCCAGTTGCTTATATTCTCCATACTTGCGGTGCTTTTGGTGTACCTCTCTAGCTCTCCTGTTTTCCGTTCCTGTATGTATTCTGGTTTTAGCCTTCTGTTCCACACATGGTCCCAGTGGTCCCCTGGTTTCTTAATGTCGTTGGGTTGTGCTTCGCAAATGTATGGGTATAGGTGCAGCATTCCCTGTGCTATCTTTGTTGCCGTCTTGGTGTCGTGTTTCCTTCCACCTGTTGCTTTCAGTGTTTCTATTGGTATGGCACTTTTCCCGTCTGCTGTGGTTAAGTTCTTGAGGTCCGGGTAGTTTCTGAATAGTGTGAGTAGTTTGGTAAAGTTTATTTGCTTAGTGGCTTGCTGAGTTTTCGTTTCCTGTATTACATTTACTGTTCCCATTTTTTCAAAGCCTGTCGTCGCGGGCTGCGACTGTGGGTCTCTGTATTCTGTATCCATTCTCCTGAGGTGCTTGGTCGTTCTGGTGGTGCCCTCCATTTCCGCGTTTGTGTATACCCTTTTAGCCTTTCCCAGCTGCCTCATTATAGGTAGTGTTTCTTTACCCAGTTCCTGCATGTGGCTTCCCACTCCTTTCACGTGTATTCCATATTCATTTAGAGCATTCATCTTCCTCAGAGTGTTCGTTTGTGTCTGCAGTCCCATTTTTAGCTTGCTCCTTGTGCTGCTGTGTCCCCTTTCTTCGAAGTGTTTTTCCAGTAGCCCGGCTGTGGACCTGCTGACTTGTGACATTCTTTGTCTGGTTTGAAGGTTTCTCTCCCTTTTGCCGTATCCCATCTGGGCCCCTTTGTCTTCCTCACTCTGAACAGCGCCTGCCAGTCCCGTGTATACTTCCTGTGCATATATTGCCTGTAGGGACTGGAGTCCCAGTCCATATTCCTCTTTTTCTTCCGTGTTTAGCTCATTGGGCGTGCCGTTCGCAGGGAGTCCATATATTCTTTTCATCGCGGCTCCCAGCTGATTTTCGGCCTGCTGTATTTCACCCTGTGTGTATATCCCGAGGTGGAGTCCGTATTTGAATTTCCCCAGTATGGCCGACTTCAGGGAGTACTCTTTTTGTCTTTGTGTGAGGGGGGTTGTCAATAGTGCGTCTATTCTTCTTTTGAGTTCCTGTAGTGACTTTCTTTTTTCCTCTTTCCATGTCCCCAGCATATTGAGTAGGACCCCTAGGTATTTGTAGGTGTCCCCGGCTTTAAGGACTTTTAGCGTTCGACTTCCGCATTTCACCCCTTGGTGCCTACTTTCTTTCACATTTTTGTTGCCATGTTCTACCCCTGTTATCTTTGTTTTGTCCTCGTTTATTCTGAGTCCACTCCAGTCTCCAAATGCCGAGAGTTTCTTTAGCTGTTGCTCCATTCCTGTCATTAGTTTGGTTAGTATAATTAGGTCGTCCACAAACGCCCCCGAGGAGGTTCTCAGTTCCCCTCTGAGCTCCTTGTCAGTTGCATACTTGTGCTGGTATCCATGGTCCCCCACCTCTAGCCATCTGAGGAGAGGTTCCAGGTATAGTATGAACAGTAGCGGGCTCATGCTGTCCCCTTGCAGAATCCCCCTTCTTATTGGCACCTCTTCCGAGACCTGGTCCCCTACCTTTGCTCTCATTTGCATGGAGTCCTCCTCGTTTTCACCCAGTATGTCCCTAACAGCTTCGGTGAGTTGTGGTGGCACCCCTAGGTGTTTTAGTGTCGTAATGAGTCTTTTGTGGTCAACCGAGCCATACGCATTTTCGAAATCCACGTAGGTTGCATGTAGGTTTCGTTTGGAGAGGTTGGCGTCTTCAATGGCATTGGTTACCCTGGTGAGTTGCTTCATTGTGTTGTGGTTTTCCCTTGAGCCCTCTTGTGCTTCCGAGAGCATGCCGTTTATTTCACAGAAGTCGGCTAGCATTTTTGTTCGGTTGTGAGGACTGAACCAGTCTCACAAGGGTGCAAGTAACACTTACAGGGAATATGGTACAGGGACCATAGGTTGATATCGGAATACTTTGTATACTGTCGGATATTTCTTTATACTTAGATGAACTTTCACTTGTTTGAAGTCACAAGACACCAGAGGTCAGTGCCAATGTGTAACTAATTCAAAAACTGACATGAGAGCTTGTTCAGCTCTTTAAGTAGTAACATGTCGACTCGAATTCCCTCAGATCTCATCCGAATTCGACAGTCACATGCTCAGTCACTTCATGTTCACATATCCTCTGACAGGTCTTGTCATTTGGCCCTTGGGCTGTAGCTGCCAGTCATACAGTGATCTCTGCTCTGAATTACTGAATAGTCATAGATCTGATGATGTGGCAAGATCTGGGACTCTCCTGGTTTCCCTCCAGATCTGTGTGGCTGTTTGAATATAAAATGGTTTCCCACCAATTCTCTCAACCTGATCTGCTGTGGTTGCAGATGTTCAAAAAGTCACAAGCTGTCAGTCACCCTTGTCATACCTCGCGGTCATACTGGTGACTGTCACTGGTGCTGTCACTCGTCATTCAGACACGACTGTCTCTCGTCTGACTCGCGATACACCCTAGTACAACTCTCCCCCCCTTTGCGGCGCGCCTACGTCCTCGCTAGGCTGTCCTGCGTGCTCTTATGTACATAGTCAGGGAAGGTTAGCATGCACTTTGCGACAAGATCGGGCTGCTAAGCCCTCGGTTCTCGGGTCCGTGCCCCCCAGTCCTCGGGTCCGGGTCCCCCATACGGTTCTTGGGTCCGTGCCCCCCAGTCCTCGGGTCCGGGTCCCCCTTACGGTTCTTGGGTCCGTGCCCCCCAGTCCTTGGGTCTGGGTCCCCTTCCGCAATCCGGGTTCGCCAAGGCGCTTCACCGTCTCACGCTGCCAACGCTCATCAGGTTTGGCAACCTCAGCACTACCAGATCACGGGTCTTCCGCGGCCATTGCGCCCCGTGGCTGACCAGCCTCGGTATCTTGAGACTCGCACATGTCAGTCCTCGCTGTCAGCGTCGAGATGAGGTTCATTACCGCGAGTGCGCTCTCCTCCTTCATGCGCTCGTTCAGCTTCAGTTCGCAAAACAGGTGGTACAGCAACGCACGAGGTATTGCATATACCGCTTGGGCTGAACCCATACCGCGGGTGTTAGCCGAGGAGATGCCCCCTTGGGACGTGTTCTCGTGCCTTCCTAGCATTGCTCGCGCAGGGCAGGGAGTCGTGTGGGTGCACTGTAACAAAGGTACTGAAGGTGCCGCATTTGTCCATATGTGAGTTGGCTTCATGTACGGTGCGCCATACTTACAATAGGTGGTCAACAGTGGCTCTGGCAGACCTTTCATTACGGCGCGCGTGTGCAATCCTCGCAGCGTGTCGCCAGCTGGGTTCTCTATGAAGAAATACGCAGGATCGTAAAACTCAATGATCTCCCTGGTACGCCGCACGCGCCTGTCCGCCAGCTTCAGATCTGGAGCTCCTAGTGTCTTCGCCTTGCTGTACTCCTTGCAGGGGGGACTGGCCCAGATGACGTCGAAATGATGCCGCGGGTAGAGCTTGTAGTTCCAGTGAAGGATGTCCTCCGTGCACGTGGCTTGCCACTTGGGTAGGATGTCCACTGTTACCACCTCGCAGTCCCTAAACTGACGTTGGAACTGCTGCTCCACTGAACCGGTACCGCAGAACAACACCAAAATCCTGACTGGGTGCTGCACTCTCGAGAGGTGGGGCTGATAGGCCCGGCTTTGGCTACTGCTGCGGACTGTTGGGGTGGGAGGTCTCATAGCCATCAACTGTGCCCGCTGCTCCTCCTGACCCTTGTGAGTCTCCCTTCGCCTTTTCTCTGGAGCTTTCTTCAGCCTTTCCTCCTCAGCTTCGAAGACTCGCAGTGGTTCTAGCCTGCCCCCTCGCCCTTCCAAGTCCTCTCGGGTTCGCCACTGGCTGTGACTATGCGGCAGCCCTTTCCATTTGGTTAGCCACTCCTGCACTGTCCCGCCAGCCTTCCCACCTAGCTTCCTGAAGCGAGTACTGATGATGCGTTCCACCTCACGCTCCCTCTGACCCTCTACCAAGACTGGTGGTGGTGCCACTTCCTCCCGCCTGCTCACGAAGTGCTTGGCTCCCGACTGAACTGGGGTGAGCCGATCCGCTGTGAACACGTCGTGCACCTTCCAATGCACGGGTAGCTCTAACCTGTACGCTGACGGGGCTCCACGGTCCTGCTCTGGCAGCTCTTGCTGCCTGTCGCTGTACAGACATTCTACTACACGTAAGGGACCGTGCCTGAGCTTGCGCAGCTTCGGCTTCATCCCCCGATCTCCAGGCAGAGTCAGGTGCTGACCATCCACCCATACTTGATCATTCACCTTAATGTGCTGTAGCCGGTGTCGTGCGTCGAACTGCTCCATCATGCGCTGCTGGGCCATCTGCAGGTTCACCCGCGCTGCCTGTAGTTGCCGCGCGAACTGCTTGGCCAGCTCGTGCGCAGTTCCTCTCTTATCTGCCGCTACTCGCCCACCTTTTCTTCGTCTTGACCCACCTTCTAAGGCTGCGTCCATGAAGAAGTCCAGCTGAGTTGCGGGAGCGTGTCCGTACACCAACTCAAAAGGAGAGAATCCAGTCGCTGCTGACGTGGAGTCATTGATCGCGTACTCCACAGGTGTCACCCAGAGGTCCCAGTCCTCCTGGTTCTCAGCAACGTAGCAGCGCAGCATACGCTCCACGGTGTGGTTGCTGCGTTCCGCTTGCCCATCGCTCTGAGGGTGATAGGGAGTGGTGCTAGCTACCTTGACGCCCATCAGTCGCATGAACTCCTGAGTCATGGCGTCGCGAAAGCGGGGGTCTCGGTCGCACACTATCTTCATTGGAGCTCCGTGCAATCGCCATACTGCGTCCATGAACAATCTTACCACTACTTCTGCAGAGCTGTCGTTGTAGGTCATTGGCACCACGTGTACCATTTTGCTCAGCTTGCAGGTGAAGGTGGTGAAGGCGTTTACTCCTCGCTGAGTCATCGGAAGCCCGGTTACGAAATCGATGCTGACAACCTCCCAGAGCCTGCTTGGCACTCGATGCGGTTGCAACAGCCCCATGGGATACCCTTGTCGCGGCTGGGTCTGCTGGCACGTCACGCACGTCTTTACCCATTCCGCTATATCTAGGTCCATTCGCGGCCACCAGAAACGTCTTCGGACCCGTTCCAGCGTCTTGTCCCTGCCGGTGTGGCCTGCGGATGGTGCCTCGTGAGCTTCTCTCAACACTAGCTCCCGCAAGGGCGAGTCCGGTGCCAGCACCACCTGATAGCGCCCTTCAGCCACTCTCCAGATAATGTCGCTTACCAACCGGAAATGCTCTGTGCGATGATGCTGGGTATTTAGCAGCTCCTGCTTCAGGGTCCTGAGATATTCGCTCCGTCTGTGCTCAGCTCTCAGCGCTCGCAAGAACACCCCTGGCTCCACTGTTCCCGACTTGTCTCTGACCTTTGCTGCTGCTCCGGAGAGCGTGACTGCTGGTTGCGCTGTGGGTCTCTCGCGTGGGGCCAGCTTGCTGGATGGCTTCTGCGGCCTGGCTATCACTACTAGCACTGGCCATGGGACTGGCAGTTCCTGCAGAGCCGAGCGGTGACCTCTCTCCTCTCCAGGTGAGGTAAACAGTCTGTTGGGCTCACCATGCTCGTTCACCCTTGGGATGACTTCTACGATCTCCAGGCCAAATTCACGTAGCAACGGTCGCCAACTCGCCTGAGGGAAGTCGGGCAACAAGAACAAGGCGGCTGTGTGGCACGGGTCCTGCTTTGCTTCAGATGCATAGTGTCGCAGAATGTCCTCAATGCTCACGTTGGGGTCTGAAAAGGGGGGGTTGCACCAGACGATACGACCCCTCCACTGCTCGTTCAAGCAATCAGTCCAGAATGTGCTCACCTGTCGGTTCTGACCCATAGCGTCACAGCACGCATCCACCTGGAATGGTCCTCCCAGTGCTCGAGAGTACTTGCTCTGCAGCCTAGCGAACTCCGAGGAGATCAACTTCCAATCCTGCTTGTCCACCAGCGGTTCTCCAGGTCGGATCCTTGGGCTTGCTTGCTGCTGCTCTGCTGCTGTCGCTGGCGGTTGTGCTGCTGGTTGCTGCACTGCTGCTGATGGCTGCTGCTGCTCCGCTACTGGCTTCTGAGCTACTGTTGCAGGCGGTTGTGCTGGGGGTGTCTCTGACAGAACGGCTTCTGCATCCAAGGGAGACGCTGGGTCATCACCTGTTGCTGATTGCTCTGCTGCTGCCGCTCTAGTAGTTACGCCCGCAAGGGCAGAGACTGCCGCCATCGTGGCCACTGTGTCCATGGCGTCGCGCCACAGGTCGGGGGTCTCCGCCCACCACAGTCCATTAAGCTGCGTCAGCTTCCCAGTTACCACAGGAGGGTTCACTGGAGGGTACTCCTCGTCCTCCTCGTCTGCTGAACTGAACCCCGCGTCCAACGGAGAGCTAGGGTCCTCCTTCCCCATCTTCTTCTCCTTTACCGCTGCGTTCACCTCAGCCTTAGCTTTGGTTACTTCTGCTGGGTTCCCCTTAGCTCCCGCTGCTCTTCGGCCCTCTTCCGCGGATACAGGCTGGTCGGTGCTCGGGTCCACATACCCCGCCTCCTTAAGCCCGTCTCGCGCTGTCGTCTGCACGTAGTCCGGTCGGCGAGAGGCCGCGTCCGGCACCACCAGCGTGCGCCCTGGCACGTGCTCCATCGCATGCACGCCCACCTCCACCAGGTCCTCGTACCACCTAGCCTGGCGTCGGCTGAGCTCCCGTCCAGGTGCGAATAACCACTTTAGAGGAGCATGATCCCCCATTAACCTGAACTCCGTGAATATCAGGTAATGTCTCCAAGTCTGCGTAGTGCAGTGGTGGATGGCGGCTAGCTCACGCTCACCTGCGTGGTAGTTCTGCTCAGCAGACGAGAACTGCTTGCTCTCGAAGGCGATCGGCTGCAGGCCCTTCCCCAGGTCCTGCATCAGTACCCCAGCCAGTGCCACCGCACTAGCGTCCGTCTGTACGACGAATGGACTGGTGCCGTTGTGAGCTGCCTTCTGATCTGGCAGGATCAACGTAGGGGCTGTGGTCAGCGCGTGCTTCAACCGTTCGAATGCTCGCTCCTGCTCTGGGCCCCACTCCCAGGGCACTAAGCTCTTGGTCAGCTTGGTGAGCGGGTGCGCCAGGTCAGAGAATCCTTGGATGTACCGCCTGTAGAACCCAGCTAGTCCCAGGAACTGTCTCACGTGCTTGACCGTCTCCAGCTTGGGCCAATCCCGTACTGCTGCGATCTTGTCCTGCTGGGGTCGGCATCCTTCTCGATCAATTACATGCCCGAGGAACCGTACCGAGCGCTTGAAGCACCGCAGTTTTGATTCCTTCAGCCGGACTTTGTTCTGACGGCAGACCTCCAGCACCTGCTTCAAATGATCGAGGTGTTCAGTTGGATTCTTACTGAAGATCATGATATCGTCCACGAACACCCTTACGAATGGGAGATGTCCTAGGTAGCTCTGCATCATACGCTGCCAGCAAGAAGGACTGTTTGACAACCCCATGGGCATAACCAGCCACTCATAAGCTCCGAACGGCGTGGTCATCGCTGTCTTCTCGATAGCGTCCTCCTCCATGGGCACCTGCCAGAATCCCCACAGAGCGTCCGCGGTGGAGAAGATAGTCGCTCCCTGGAGGTCATCAATGAGGGACTGTACGTCAGGGAGAGGGTAACGGTCCTTCACAGTGATCTCGTTGATCTGGCGATAGTCGATCACCAGTCGCAGCTCCTTGGGGTTGGAGGGCTTGGGCACCATCAGGACTGGACTGCCCCAAGGTGAAGACGAGGGACGGATGTATCCCTTTGCCAAGAGCTCGTCCAGTTGCCCACGAAGTTGTCGTAACTCCTCCATGGACAGCTTGTAGCACCTCTTGTGCCGTGCGCCATCACGGTACTCGGGGTCCACGCGCAGCGGCGATTTGTGGTCGCGGTCCACGACGCCCTTAGGGAGCTCCATGCCCACCACGTCCTGGTACCACTGCTTCAGCTTCACCAGCTCGTCCAGGATCCATTGTGGTACCTCTGCGTCCTCCTCATCCTGCTTAGCCTCCTTGGTCTCGCCTTCGTGCTGCTTGACCTTGCCATCCGCGCCGCTGCTCTGCTCTTCACTAGGTGTCGCTGCAGCAGCTGGTGCCTCTTTCCTGAAACAGCTATACCCATCTTTGCTTTGCCCTGCCTCAGCTGCTATAGGTGCTGCCAGTACTGGCTCGCTAACTCTGCGCGATCTCCTGTGGTTCACCCCTCTGCTCCTCCGTTGCTCCTGCTGCAGACGCAGAGCCTGCCCTGTTTTCCACAGACAGTATGCCTCCTCTTCCCACTCAGGTTCCAATTCCTCCGCGTGGTGCTGTGCAGCCTGCTCCCTGCGCTCTCGTGGAAGCATCTGGAATGCCTCCCATCTGGCCCTTGTGGGGTAAGGTCCCCAGTCTCGCACAGCGGGTTGCGCTGATGTGGGGCACGTCGCCGGTCGCAGAGCACACACCTGCTCCTGAGCCCAGTCCTCCTGCTCTGTTGCATCTTGTTCAGATTCAGACGAACTGCTGTCGGAGATTAGGGTGGCTATGCTTGCTACTGTGCTGTCGCTGTTGCAGCCTTCTTCGTCAGAGGTAACTTCCCCCCCCCTTTGCCTAGCGTTGTCACCCTCTGCTTCCGATGATGAGGATGAAGATGACTCTGATAGGGCTGCAGAGGCCTCTAAGGGAGAGTTGGGGTCGTCGGTGGCCTCCATTTTAAATGTGCCATCTGGAGCCAGATACATCAGGTACGCCTCCTCGCCGCTATTCTTCAAGGCTCGCAGGTCCTTCCTGGCTTGCTTAGTACTGATAAGCTGTGCCTCTACCAGTCCCATGGCCTGCCCAGACCCTGTAGATGACGACCCTGGATTGCATCCCGCAATGACTACCTTCTGTGACCCATGGCCAAACCGCACACTCCCATACTGTGCGTAGTCAAAGGTGATCCGCCGCTGAGCTCGTAACCAGTCACCCCCCAGCACCACGTCCACTCCCAAGGATAAGGGCATCACTCGCAGAGTTACCTGCTTGGCATAACTTCCCTTCCGCGTCTCCGCCGTGAGCTTGGGCCGAATGCAAGAGTTGGCGTCGTAGACTGTGCCATCTGCAACCTGCACCCGCATTGGTTTCTCATGGACTGATGGTTGAAGCTTGAGCTTCTTCACAGTCTCTAGGGATGTGAAGCTGGAGGAGGCCCCGGTATCGATGAGGACCTTCACTCTCACCTTGCCAATCCACGCCCAAAAGATCATGAGAGTGGGCCCGGACGCATCCATGGCAGCTAGCACATGTTCGTCCAGCCACTCTCCCCAACGCCCCGCTCCCGCGTCCACGCCTATGTCCGGCCTGATGCTGGCCAGTTTGTGCAAACCTGGCTCCACTTCCCGCGGGTTCAGTTCTTCGTCAGAGTTGTCGTCGGGTAGGTGGTAAGTGCCTGCCTCCGCTATCAGGGCAGTCCAGCGGGCAGACCTGGTGATGGAGTCTTCCGGCGCTGGATCATCTGGCCAGGGTGCTGGTCTGGCGGTCGCCGTTTCCTTGCTCACCTTCATCATCTTCCTCAGGTGCTCTATGCGGCCCTTCACCTGTACCATGGCACTCCTGACTCTGTGCTGATGCACCTCTGCTTCCCGCCGCCTGCTCGTCAGTGTCCTGGCTGCCTCCCACGCTGCTGGTTTGTCACGTTGCACTCGCTGTTGTGCTCGCGACAGCGGCGGCGGCTTGGCACGGTCCAGTCGTCGTCGCAGCGCACGTCCAAAGAGCTGCCGGGGCGCTGCCTCCTCCCTGAACCTCACCCTTCTGGCACCTGATGGCTGCAAGGCGCGCTGGTACACACCTTTTGTGCACGGGTGTCCCTGACTTCCTTGCCCGAACAAAGGGAACCTGATTTGTACCTCTGTTGGGGTGGATGCCTGCGCTGGTGCCACTTCTGGCTCCATCTCGCTTGGAGCCACCACAGTAACCGGGTGAGTCCGCTTCAACCACCTCACAGCTCGCCTCAGCTTCTCGGTTGCCTTTTGGGCTGGTCCCGGGCCATGCCTCATCCGGTGGTCTTCTCTGAAATAGGTGTTCCACCGGTAGGGCTGGCTGTGTCGCCCCCTCACAGACCTCTCCTCCAGAGGCCTGGTCCCGCTCCTGTCGGCCTCAGCAAGGGGCGGAGTACTCCCCCTGCTGGCTCCGGGACCTATGCCTTGCGACCGGGAGAGGAACTGGCCCCCGCGGCCTCTCCCTCGCCAAAATCTGAACCCCTCTCCTGCGCGATGACTGCGAACGTCTCCTCCATAAGTTCCGGGCTTGCGCCAGAGTTCTCCAGGGTCTCGAACGCCTCATCCCAGATGCACTTTACCCATGCAGCTTTCTTCTGCTGGTCGTGCTGCTGCGGGCAGTCCCTCGCCAAGTGCTCCTTAGATTTGCATTTCCTGCAACCAGTGTACGTAGACGATCCAGGCAGCTGCCTGCCCTCCACTTCTGCCGGCGCTGTCGGTAGCGCATAGCACTGCTCCACGTGTTCATCGAGGCACTCAACCAGCGCAGCCACTGGAAAGGGAGACTGGTCCCTGGCTGCCTTCAGTCCCACCGGATCCCGTCGCTCCTCCAATGTAGCCTGCTCCACGTATTTGCGCAGTAGTTCCGCCTCCCACCCAGCTGGTCCAGTTGACTGATGAAAGTCTACCTTGCCCAACAGCTCCTTATGAACCCTCGCGTGCAACTCTGGTGTCAGTCCACTGAGGAAGATGCCGGGTAACGAGGCTCTGCTGACTGGACCGGTGACTCCGTGCTTATGCAGGGATTCCATCAGCTCAAACGCTTCCATTAGAGCGTGGTGGAAGGTCCGCGCATTCCTTCCTGCGTTCTTGCCCGAGGCCTGCCGAGACCGTGACAACATGCTGGGTAGAATGCTAAGGTGAGCGTCGCTAATGCAAGATCGAGCGAGGGTGCCGATCAGATCGTCCAGCGTATTCATCTGATTGGTTAGAACCTTCTGGTTTAGCAGCCCTTGGACCGATCCTTCCACCCTATCCCTGATGATCAGACGCAGTTCTTCAGGGACGGTGGTGACCGTGGCTTCACTTCCATCGGCGTCCTCGTTCATCTTCTTCGTGGCCAGCGCTCTCCTCACCTGCGGCTCCTTGAAGTAATCTTGCAGCTCCCTCATCAGAAGTTTTAACGGTTGCAGCAAATGTCCAGATGTCTTCTCTCCCGCTGCCTGATCCAGAGGACACGTGTACGTAGTGATGCGCTCCCTTAGCTTCCGTAAGGTACTCAGGAGTCTGTCCTCTGCCTCCAGCTTCTTCAGCTGTGTCTGCTCCAACCGCGCTGGATCGGTCTCTGACCGCGGTGGAGGTTCACGTTCCTGTTCAGACGCGTCTCTGCGAGGCGGAGGTCCACGTTCTTGCTCAGGCGCGTCTCTGTGGGGAGAAGGGTCTGGATCTGGCGGGGGCTGCTGATCACTAGTACTCCGCGGCTGAGACTGTGGCGTTGTCACATCGGGCGTGGGAATGATGGGCAGCTGAGCTAAGGCTCCTGTCCAGGGGGGTTTAGTGCACTCCTGACAAAGAGGCACCTGCACACAGGTCCGGTTGGAGCCCAACATCACATCCCAGATTAATCCGGGAGTGACCCGGATCTGGCCCTCGGGCGATCGCAGTAAGCGACCACACCGGACACACCCTGCGCCTTCGGGTACCGGGTAACCTGTGTCGCTGATGAGCTGCATCACTGGACCGGGCAGGGTCTCACGAACTCTATGGTTCTTTGCATGCCCATAACTCACAGCTAAGTTGGAATACTTTGCTGCAATGGCGGTAGCTTCTTCCACCCCCGAGTTGTGCACCCTCACGTGGTCCCGGATACCTTGTTCCACAGTGATAGGCACTGAAGGGTATCTCCACTCCTCCAAGGCTGCTGTCTCCGAGCCCGAAGGTTGTGCTGAGGATACTGAACTCGACACTCCTCCTCCTGTCCCCGAGGTCTGCGCTGTGCTGGCTCCAGTGTGGTTATGCACCGCCAATTGCTGCCATGCCTCATCCTCACTCAGCGTTGGGTGTAGGGCTTTGGTGTGTTCGTACCACACCAAGTCTGTGTCCTTCGGTGTGGGGGAACGCACTGGCAACGGGTGAGGGGTACTCCTCTCCTGCAGCACTGTCCTCTGGGCAGCCATCATAGCTTCCCACCCCTCTTGCTCCCAGTGCACGTCTTCCCCTGCGGCCTTCGCACTGGCTATAGCCCGCTGTCTCTCCGCAGGCAGACACTCGAAGGCCTGGTCTCTAAGAGCCTTGTCCTTCAGCAGGGTTTTCACCGCCATCTCTGGCGTCAGGGAGTGGTTCTCCTCAGCCGCTACAGCAGCCCTAGCCTTTCCCTTCTCCTCAGCAGTGAACTTGCTTCGCTTCTTGGGCTTCTTGGACTTCTTCTTCTTCTTCTTGAATCTTCGCCGCCCTCTGCTCCGCTCTCCACTGTCGTCACTGCTGCTGCTGCGGTATCTGCGCTCTCGCTCTGGCGATACTGATTTCTCACTGAGCGACGATTCGCTACCGCTGCTGCTGCTGGGATCATCCTCAGGGGACCCCCGCTGGGCCGGCTGGCTGTTGCTGGGTGCTGCCACCAATGATGCTGACTGATCTGACGGAACCTCAGGGAGCACAGCAAACCTGTTGCTCTGAGCTGGTTGCTCATCTCGTCGGTTCAGAGGTCGTGCTCGTCCGAAGTTAATTCCCGCAAAGAACTTAATGGGAATCCCTCCTTCGTGTCTGAGAGCCCCATGTCTCAACATGCGAGCGTACTCCCTCGAGCTCACTTGGTCCTTCAGGTCCTGCAGATTTGTCACAGTGGCTGCGTACAACTGCAAACGGCCAGGCTGGGTACGTGGTTCATTATTAAACCAACGTACGAGTGTCTCTCTCTCCTTCCTGGTAGCTGCTATCAACTGCAGCCGAACTGGGGTGCTCCGCTGAGATCCAGCGCTCTCCCCACTATGGTCGCTCCAGAGGGAATTGTCGTCCTCAGTCCACTTCAGTATCCTCACCTTCTGATCTGGCCCTTTCCTTCTATGAACTCTACCGAGAACATCTTGCTCAGACAATCTTCCTGGGCCTTTATGCTGGGGTCTGGTAAAAGATCGGGATGACGTACTGGCTGCAGGTGCTGAGGTTGAGCCACTGACGGGTGCAACTGGGTCCGGTTTGTGAACTGGCAAGTCCGCAGGCTGTAACCCATGCGTCTCTCTCAGCTGTCTGACCGAACGCACTCCTGCTTGCAGTTGCGATCCATGAGCCTCCAACGCAGTCACTAAGCCTGGACTGACTAGGTCACCTGACGCTGGCATCGGTGCTGGAGGGTTACCGGGTGCTGGCAGCTGGGGAAACACATCCACGTAACTGAGCTGAGCAGCGCTCGTGTGAACCGCTGGAACGACACCCACATGGACTACCGGGGCAGCGCTTGCCAAGGTTGCTGGGGCAGCGCCTGCGTGAGCGGCTGGGGCGACGCTCGCGTGAGCCGCTGGGGCAGCGCCTGCGTGGGCCGCTGGAACCGCGCCTGCGTGCGCAGTCGGGGCAGCGCCTGCGTGGGTTGCTGGGGCAGCGCCTGCGTGAGCGGCTGGGGCGACGCTTGCGTGAGCCGCTGGGGCAGCGCCTGCGTGGGCCGCTGGGACCGCGCCCGCGTGCGCAGTCGGGGTAGCGCCTGCGTGGGCTGCTGGGGCAGCGCCTGCGTGGGCTGCTGGGGCAGCGCCTGCGTGGGTTGCTGGGACCGCGCCTGCGTGCGCAGTCGGGGTAGCGCCTGCGTGGACTGCTGGGGCAGCGCCTGCGTGGGCCGTTGGGGCAGCGCCTGCTCGGGCGGCTGAGGCAGCACCTGCGATGGCTCTACTGCGCTGAATCAGCAGCTCTGTGCGCTCCGATAACCTCCTGGTTCGTTCTGCGCGTCCCTCGCTGGCTGCTGCTGCCGCTGGCTGCTGCTGGACCCCCCCTGGCGTTGCTACCGCTACGCTGGCCCCTGTCGCTGGTGTCGCAGAATTTTGGCCAGGGCCTCCGGCGGCCCCTGTTGCCATGGGGACCCGATCCCCCATCGTCGGGCAAGACACTGCTGCGCTGGCCCCTGTCACTGACGTCGCAGAAAATTGGCCAGGGCCTCCGGCGGCCCTTGTTGCCATGGGGACCCGATCCCCCATCGTCGGGCAAGACACCGCTGCGCTGGCCCCTGTCACTGACGTCGCAGAAAATTGGCCAGGGCCTCCGGCGGCCCCTGTTGCCATGGGGACCCGATCCCCCATCGTCGGGCAAGACACCGCTGCGCTGGCCTCTGTTGCTGACGTCGCAGAAAATTGGCCAGGGCCTCCGGCGGCCCCTGTTGCCATGGGGACCCGATCCCCCATCGTCGGGCAAGACACCGCATCGCTGGCCTCTGTTACTGACGTCGCAGAAAATTGGCCAGGGCCTCCGGCGGCCCCTGTTGCCATGGGGACCCAATCCCCCATCTTTGGGCAAGAAGTGGCAGGCGCAGGTCCCGAAGTCGATAACGCAGACAAAATCGCTGGGTCAGGAGCACCGCCCTGCGTAACGTCAGTAAAGAACACTGCAGGAGATACTGTGCAGGAACCAGCGCTGAGCTGTGAAGCCAGCGGCAAGGGTCCTACTGGCGTTGGTTCTCCTCCCCCCCCCTCAGGGCTGGTAGATCCTGCAGGGTTGACAGGGCCCGGGTGCAAGGGTGCCTGTCCAGAAGCAGCAAGGAAAGCAGGTGTAGAGGAAGGCAGCACCGGTTCAGGTGTGAAGGCACCGAAGGGAACCGGTGACACGGGTCTCACTGCCACGGAAGCAACCGGCACCTGCGTTTGCCATAGCGATCTCGGCTGCAGTTGGTGTTGGTGCGGTTGCTGCTGCTGCCAAAGCAGTTGTCGTTGCAGTTCCAGTTGCTGCTGGTGCACGAATTGCTGAAACTCCAGCTGTTGTGACGTTTGCGGTTGCAATTGCGACTGGCTCACAAATTGCTGTTGTGGAAAAATCTGCTGTTGCGGCGTCTGCGGGTGCAATTGCGGCTGGCCCACAAATTGCTGCTGCGGTGTCATCATTAACCCGGCGTCGAAAGCAGCACCCGGAGGGTACGCAGCAAATTGTCCGCTGTAGTCGTACGGAAACGGCGGAAAACCAGCTGTGTGTTGTACGGCAGACGGCGGGACCCCAAAGTGGGCGCCCAATTCCGACACTGCTGGCCCGAAAGACGTCACTGGTCGCGGAGATACGCTCGCACCAGTGACGGGCTGTTGTGCTCCGTAGTCATTCATCATCATTACGGTACGGCAGACGCGTTTTGGCGATAATTTCGGCTAAAATATGTTTAATTACCGGTACAAACCGCCGGCAAAAATAAATCCTGCGGAAAGATTGTCCAGAAAAGAAGATTTCTTCCGTAACAAAACGCAGCTGCTGTCGATCACGCTCTCAGCCTTGCGCACGGAAACGGCAGCAAGGAGGAGGCGTCGGTAGTCGTTAATTTCCGTACGATTTCGCCACTAGGGGGCAAATTGCGCAGGAAGATCACCGCACGAAGGGAAGGGCACCAAAATACGGTGCTGAGCTCGTAGTTCAAGTACTGCCGTACGGTGTCTGTCGCGTCAAGAATTGTCAAGACTTGCCCAGCGAGAATTCGCCGATTTAAACTGAAATTCCACCGGCTTGCGGAAAGGTCGCTGGAGAAATTCACACGCTGGCACGAGACAATTTCTGAAGGCGTGCAGTCGTCATCATTATGCGGGAACAAGTCGAGATAATTAACAGATACGTAGTGTTCTTATGAGAACAAGTCGTGCTTTGGTTGAGGCACGATTTCGTTTCAGGGCAAAATTCCAACCGCGCGAAGAATCTTGCGGAAAGGTCGCTCAGAGAAGGAAAGTTGGCCCAGCGGCAAACTGCACAGTCGTAACTATGCGGCACAGGTCGGTACGATATGCAGATATCGTGTGTTCTCAGAGGAACAGGTCGTGCTTTGGTTGAGGCACGACACCTTCGCCCAAAGGCGGAAGATTCAGGCTAAAATTGTGTTTGTACAACGCGTTGTGGAACGCAGATACTAACGGAAGTCGTGAACCACGACCACGCTGATACCAGTTGTTCGGTTGTGAGGACTGAACCAGTCTCACAAGGGTGCAAGTAACACTTACAGGGAATATGGTACAGGGACCATAGGTTGATATCGGAATACTTTGTATACTGTCGGATATTTCTTTATACTTAGATGAACTTTCACTTGTTTGAAGTTACAAGACACCAGAGGTCAGTGCCAATGTGTAACTAATTCAAAAACTGACATGAGAGCTTGTTCAGCTCTTTAAGTAGTAACATGTCGACTCGAATTCCCTCAGATCTCATCCGAATTCGACAGTCACATGCTCAGTCACTTCATGTTCACATATCCTCTGACAGGTCTTGTCATTTGGCCCTTGGGCTGTAGCTGCCAGTCATACAGTGATCTCTGCTCTGAATTACTGAATAGTCATAGATCTGATGATGTGGCAAGATCTGGGACTCTCCTGGTTTCCCTCCAGATCTGTGTGGCTGTTTGAATATAAAATGGTTTCCCACCAATTCTCTCAACCTGATCTGCTGTGGTTGCAGATGTTCAAAAAGTCACAAGCTGTCAGTCACCCTTGTCATACCTCGCGGTCATACTGGTGACTGTCACTGGTGCTGTCACTCGTCATTCAGACACGACTGTCTCTCGTCTGACTCGCGATACACCCTAGTACAATTTTTGTGAGTACTGTAGTGTATAATTTGAACAGGCAATCCAGTAGTGCTATAGGTCGGTAGTTTTTTTGTTTTGTTACTTCACCCTGCTTGTGGTGGAAGCAGAAGTAGCCTTTTTTCCATGGTAGGGGGGTGTGTCTGTGCTCCCACATTAATTTCATGAGTTCACACAGTTGGTCATGGAATCTGTCCGGCATCTGTTTCAGTATTTCATTTTGTATCCCCATGGGCCCGGCTGCTTTGTTGGTTTTCATTTTCTTCACCGCTTGTCGATAGGCTTCTTTGTCCACTTTCAGGTTTACTTTTGTTTGGTCCGGCCTTGTGCATTGGTTTTCCTTCATGTAGTTCTTGTACCTTTCGTCAAGCCAGGGTGGCGTATTCTTAAGTCCTTTCTCTGGTTCCTTCATTTTGTATGGTTCCGACCGCGCAATGTGTTCGCCCATTGCCTGTGCCACTTTTTGGTGTCCTACTACTAGCTCTCCTTGTATGGTTTCCATCGCTTGTATTGTTGCAGCTGGTGCTGTTCCATTTTCTATCTCTTTTTTGTATATCAATTTATGGTAGTGCTTTATGTTGCCCCAGTATCCTTCTCTCATTTTCATTCTTGTTTTCTGTTTTCGGTTTACTTCGTGCTCTTTAATGCACTTTCTTGCCTCTTTTGTCGCAAGCTTTTTCTGTTCCCGTTCCCATTGTTCCCATTTCTTCATTTCGCTTGTTCGGTTATCAAAATCTTCCGTCCGTACTTCCTCGGTTACTTGTTCTCGTGTTTCTATGTCCTTCTTCCATAATGCTATGTTCTCACGGCACCTGTTCCTTTCTTTCAGGTGGCCGTCCCTTTCCTTGCGGAGGGTTTTTGGGAGGTGTAGTCCATGTTGTTGTTCCGGTGCCGCCGCTTGTTTCGGTAAGTTGACATCCATCATTGCCCTGTCTCTTGCTTCCCCCATTATCCTTGCAACCACTCCTCCCGCGTAGTCTATTGCCCTTTTTCTGTGCCTTGTGCTGGTTGCTGTTTTTATTCCGTTTATTGCTTCTTGCATTTCATCTTGTAATTCCTTTGTATATGCAGCGTCCAGTGTTTGCCTGAGGGTGTTCCCCTCTGCTTCTGTTAGCGGGAGTTTCAGTCTGTCTGTTTTTGCATGTTGTGGCTTTTGTGTCGTTGGTCGGTGGGTCCCCCAGGCCTTTAGGTCCAGTTGCGTTGTGCAGACCATTTTGTGGTCGCTCGTGTGTAGCTCGGTGAGTTCTCCTGCCGTTGGTTGCGTGTAGTATTGTAGTTCTGCTTTGCTTGCTAGCATTCTGTCTATATTCCGTCGTTCATGCCATGTTAGTGTTGTTTCCCTGGTCCCTCCCACATCTTGCAGACCCGTGGCTTCCAGGGTTTTGTTCCATTCTTTGTCCCTGCTGTTTTTTGGTGTTCCCGTCGTGGCATTCAGGTCCCCACAAATGAGTACTGTTTGTCCTACCGCATTTTCGCTGGCTGTGGTCACCATCCGCACATACTCATGTATGCCATTCCTGGCCGCCTCTCTGTCGAGTTCCCCTCGTCCTGTCTCTTCCGCCACGTCTTTCCCTTCCACCGGGTAGTACACCCCTATCAGGTGTAAGTATTTTCCTCCCGGAAAGTGGAGCAGTGTGTGTGTGAGTACTCCTCGTAAATGTGGTACCTGCACCTCGGTGTAGTTATGTGGTTTGGCATATTCACCTGTGAGTATTACGGCAAGGCCCGCCGTGTGGTTGCTCTCTTCTCCCTCCCCTTCCTCTTTCGGTATGCTTGTGCATATGTTTGACTGTTTTTTGTTTCTGAAGTGCCTTTTTATTTCCTCATTCGCGGTCTTGGTTTCTGTGACTATTGCTATATCTATCTCCCATTTTTTCATTTGTTCCTCCAGTTCGTACAGTGAGTGCCGGGCGCCCTGTATGTTCCATGTTAGGAAATTTATGGTGTGTTGTTGTGCTTCTCTCATTTCTTCAATGTTTAGGTTCTCCGTTTTTGGCATGTTCCCACCCCATTGTTTCAGTGCCTCCAGGGACCCTTTGGTTTCCTCATTGTCCCTTTTGTTCATTTTCGTTGTTGTAGTAGGTGGCGGGTATTTCTTGGCGCTTGCGGGAGGCCTCAGCTTTTTTCTTGTCGCCGTTCCTTCCTCCTTCTTTAGCCTTTCGTTTGCTTGTTCTGTGCTTATCGGACGGAACCGTAGCGTGGACGGAACTCAAGGCTCTCTCTAGGCCTACGTTTGTCACTGACCCTGCTCTCATGGCTAAGACACTTGCCAACACGCACAACACTCTGGTTGATCCCGCCTCCACAGCTATCTTCACAAAGAAGTTGTACCCCATCCGACGCCCATCAGCCCTCTCCTTCCCCGACATCCTCGAGCTTGCATGCAGCACCCACGAGTCAGAGACCTTTGCCTATGTCAAGGTCCAGTGTGCTAAACTCAGACACCCAGTCTGGGTAAAGCTCATACACTATCTCCAGCTGGCCAAGAGCCACTATGCCACTCTCATCAGCTTTCTCAAGCACAGACACAAACATGGGGCACCTAATGTCTTTTACCCGTGTTTTGCTATGTGCTCGGCTAAGCCAGCTGACCGACAGAAGTATCACCCTGCAGTCATCGTGTTTGTAGACCATAAGCCTCAGGTCCAGCACAGATACCAGGTGTACTTCGACTCTGCCGACTCACACTCCACCCAGTATGCAGACACCGATGCTGTCATCATCTCCCCAGACCAGAACGCCATGCTCCTTGCCCTCAGAGACGCAGACTCAGACCCCGCAGACTTCCCGAGTGATGCCTTCATGGACGAGCCAGACCTTGCTACATACAAACAGACTCGGCTCAGCCCTAATTGGAGACAGTGGCACAACAAAGCCATTCAGTCAGAGATTGACGGCATACTTCAGCCAGACAGGGCCGATCCAGTCACCGCCTTCCCCCCAGGCTCCACCGTCCTCCCCAGTAAGTTTGTTTGTAAGCTCAAGAAGCTGACAGACGGCTCCCTTGACAAGTTCAAGGCCAAATGCACCACCAGAGGAGACATGGACCGCACCTTCTATGAGGAGGCGGAGACCTTTGCCCCTACACCTCAGCTCACCACCGTCAGACTCCTACTAGCGCTCTGCCTGACACACAGACTCATGCCATACCACTATGATGTCTCTCAGGCTTTCCTCCAGGCTCTAATACCTGAGGATGAGCGGTACTATGTCAAGTTTCCGAAGGGGTACATTCATCCCCTAGGATATGTAGGTGCCTATATGAAGAAGGCACTCTACGGACACCGGACCTCAGGCAGACTTTGGTCAGAGACCGCACACAGGTTCATGACAGACCGCTACCCTACACTCAGCAGGTCCACATATGACGAGTGCCTGTACATCGGCTGGATTGACGGTCAGCTCTTCATAGTCCTCATCTACGTTGATGACTTCATTGTGGCTTGTGCCGATGAGCGGTCCAGAGCCCGGTTTCACACTGACATCATGTCCACATTCCAGGCCACCTACTCTGGTGTCCTCAACCAGTTCCTCCAGCTCAGGGTTGATGTCCAGACTGAGACACTTCCTACAGGAGAGTCATACCCGACCAGGATTGAGCTTTCACACGAGCGGAGCATCACAGATCTGTGTGCTAAGTTCAGCATAGACACGGATAAGCAGCCACCTCGATCACCGATGACAGAGGGTCTCTCCCTCCCCATTCCCCCACCTGATGCCATTGACAGGTCCATTGAGACACCCCTCAGATCCTTGATCTACTCTCTGCTCTGGTTAGCCAGGACAGTCAGACCCGACATATACTACCACGTCACGTATCTGGCTCAGTTCTGCCACCAGCCCACAGTTGAGGCCCTCACCGCTGCCAAGCGGATCCTTCACTATGCCTACTCCACCAGAGACTACACACTTGCTATGGCTATTGACTCTACAGCACCCCAGCTCACAGCGTTCTGTGACTCAGACCATGCAGGAGACACTGCCACACGGAACTCAGTTTCCGGCTACTGTCTCTACTTTCACGGTATGCTCATTGACTGGTGGTCAAAGAAGCAGAAGTCATGCACTGCCCTTCACTCTACAGAGGCAGAGTATGTTGCCATGTCAGAAGCCTGCACCTCCGCCCTGGCCATCTACAACACACTGACAGAGTTCTTCCCCTCAGCTGAGCCCATCACCATCAATGTAGATAACTCAGCAGTTCAGACTTTGGTCACTCAGCGGGCACTCTCTACTAAGCTCAAACACATTGCGGTTCGGTACCACGCGGTTAGGAACTGGTGTCAGGGGCCCCTCAGGAAGTTTATCCCGGTCTGGATTCCGACCGATGACAATCAGGCTGACATTTTCACTAAAGCCCTTCCTACCACCAAACACGGGGTTCCCATTATCGACAAGTTCACTGCCCGCCTCTTGGATATTAAGGACCGGGGTGTTAAGCTGAAGGAGAAACTACGAGCAGCTGAAGCACAGAAACTACATGCCCAGCAGCAGCAACTACAACAACAACAACGACAGGACGAGATTGTCTTAGCATCACTGCAGCGGCAGAACTTGATAGGGTGACCCGAGGCGAGGGAAGGTGGGCCTCTGCGAGCATGTCTATTTCTAAAGACCCGGAGGCACCAGTAGGACCAGTTCTTGCCAATGCAAATGCCTGTATCTCTGCTAGCTCCGTCTCCGAGTATATTGATATTGCTTGTTTTTCATTATCATGCCACTGCCACCCACATCCACAGAATGTGGTGGTGTCACGGGGGACTAGATATCCAGTACTGCCCCCTGTATGACATTCCTCGATGCATGTGACAGATGACTGCATTATTCGGCTCGAGACCGCGAGTCACAGCGATAGAGACCGCGAGTCACAGCGATAGTGACCGCGAGCCACGTGTTAGAGTACTCGAGCATTACCGTAGCCGTACTCGTACAGCTTTACACAGCGCACGTAGCATAAGCTACTTAGACTCTCTTACTCTCATATGTTATATCTTTTACAGACATATATCACCCGTTTCAGCCTCATATTTTTGCGTACCGCGATAGTATTAAAACACGGATATACAGAATATTATACCCTGTATGTGTTTCAAACGATCTATTACTATTCCCAACCTTAACCCCCGTAAGGAGCCGCACATATGTGTAAGGGATACATACCCCGGACTCATGTATGCTCTCAGAATGTGAAGACATCTTCCACAGACTCCTGCGCATGAATCGGCAATTTGGGTGGGAAACCAACAAATTTAGGGACAAATTTAGGTTAAAAAGTGAAAGTCAACGGATCGGTCAACGCTCGTAGCGGTCAATCCCGTGGTCGAAATCCAAAATTTTCAGGGTGCCTTACCCCACTTTATATGCTTAGCCGCTGAGGAAATCTTCATTTGAGAAATTTGACATCGACCGCCGGAACGTACAGTGACGGGTCTCCGTCCGACCCGTCGCGGGCGACACGACTGTCGCGCTCACTCGTCGCTACTGTACGGGATCTGTCGCACAGAAAATCTGACGCTCAAAAAGAAATCCCAAGCGACATCGACGGGAGGGGGTGTACTCTGCTGAAAGAGAATGTCTTTCGTTTGTCCTTTACAGTAGTCCTAGACAAAGACAGAAAGGGGAAAGTCTAGAGTGTGTCTGTGTGGACAAGCAACAGGTATCATAAACCATCGTATGGAACGGATCGCAAAGAATACTTCGCGTTGGAGCTCTCCCATCTGTCAGGGAAGATAAAAAGTCTCGAGTATATAACAACGTAGAATTTCTTGAAGAGTAGAAATGCGTTAGCAATTTTGGTCACTATACGATTATTTTGGAATGGGTTACATTTCGAAGAGGCTGTTCAAAACACTTCCATATCTGATAGCTGACGCGTGCGTGTTTTCCATTGCCGTCTGCCTGACAGTTTTGCAACGGCCTGTACGATCGTATTCCTTCGAATGTAGCGTCGTTGACGTCGCTGTCTTTATCTTCATAAAGTTTTTGTTGGTACTAGCCGCGTTGCGGACACGGTCAGATAAACTAGTATGCCTACTCGCGCTGTTTCAGCTTGTTGGGTCCGGTTCACTGTTAGCTAAAATGCTCCTTCACTGGTCAGCAGACTGCTCGCATATCTTAGAAATAAAAGTTTCTGCTAAGTATCAGCTTTTATGTAGTGGTTGGCTTCCGCCGCTCTTGGAAGGCCTGAGGTGCGCCACGCAGATCAATCAATGTATGCCACAACCTGATGATTGACATTCGGTCCAATGAAACTGATGGAGGAGCTTCTTCGTTCTGCCGAGAAATTACAAATATGGGAGAAAGATGTACTTGGCGACATGAGGGACTGCTCTGTTCGCAAGTGCAGGATGTGTTTCAGACGAACTGCGTGTTTCAGAGTTCCCGTCGGCTTTCGTAAGTTTTAGACAGATATAACAGCTTGTGCCTGCTCTTGAGTATGCCAATTCAAGCACGGAAAGTGTGTTCGCATTTGCGTGTACGCACCTCTCATCACATTTCCAGTCACTGTGAATTGGAATGTGTGGTGTAGTTTGCTATGTGGATGGATGGAAATGTACAAGCTTTCTGCGAGAAGGAAAACGACGTTGAAAGGGGCAAAGGAGGTATATGCCGCGTCTTGAAAATGAATTCTCCTATGTATTCTATTATCCTAGCGTAAAAAAGACTAGAGAAGCGACTTGCACAGCCAGACCACACTCAGTTGCAGCCTGAACTGTTTTCTGAACCCTACACAACACTGCACCCAACATCCTCACTGGAGCACCAAGTAGACTGAGCTGTAACTCACCGTTTCTCTATATGCCTTCAGAGAATACCTGTTGAAGGTGTACTAGATGAACGCCCCTCGCTCTTGGATACGCCTTTGGTATGTTCTTTGAAGTGTCAAACCCTACAATTATTGAGGAAGCCGAACCCGAAATATTTGGTTTTGCACGACGGCGTGTGAGCTCTGAGTCGAAAGCATCGTGAAACTACATATTCTATTGGCCTAGGGGTCGAGGGACCAGTGTGCTCCACTGCGGACCATTGTGGCCATTGATTAATTCATTCTGAGTTCTGACTACGTTTGCCTACGGCAGGCTTCCAGGTTATCGCTATATTCGCTTTCCATGCCTGCCTTTAGTTGTCGGCTTTCATACCTTTCGACGATAGGAGTGCCCCCCGCAATAAGGCTCAAAAAGTCCTGTGAGGTGTGTTACTTTCTGGTAAGCTTTCGGGGTTGACGGAACGACTCATCCACCTTTCGCGCACAGGTTGACCCAGAGGAGTGTGTATCAGAGAGCTCTTACGAAAGTGACTCTTCCATGGATTCCATAGTAAGTTTTTTTGTCAACCTTTTCGTTTATTCGTCACCTGTTATTTTGAGCGCTTTCTTGCGACTTCTTCTTCTCAGTGTGCCCTGAACGGGGTTCGCAGTTATCTTTTACAAGTTGTAGTTCTCAATTGGGGGCTACGTATGCTTCGCCACCTGCGGACACCCTCTCACCGTTGGCGCCGAAGAGTCCCTACAAAGGAGGAGGATGGCTCACACCAGCAAATAATCTTGTGCGTTCAACTTCCTGTCCGAGCAATCCCGAGCACAGTGTGGTGACTGCCGAAAGAGCCGAGTCCGCTGTTGAACGCGGGTGCTCTAGTCGCTTAGACCCTCAGTCGCCCGGACATATTCTGTGGCCAGCACCTTCAAGATCTTCGACATCAAAGTACTGATGTTACTTGAGGTATGTGCCTCTCCAGGCCAAGGTGTTGCACCTCCGTTCACCAATAGGATGCATTCTGTGGGAGACAAGTAGACAACCAAAAACCGACCGGCTTGTTGCCACTTCTGTGTCAGAACACCACATTCGTTTCCAGTACGTCTTGTGAGTCCGAACCAAACTACTCCGGTTGCCCCTGTTGGTGTGCCCTCGTCACTTTCTGATTCCTATATGCATGTATGTATGCTTGTAGCATGAATACATAGATACGCACAACGAATTCATGTGCTGTGCAACTTCGATCCTATCTCCAGAAGTCAGATTTCCCAGTCAGTTACTGTTAAGTGGAGCCAAACTGAGTCAGGTTGGTACAGACTTTCGTCAGGAAGCCAGATGAGGCTGTCTGCCTTGACAGCTGTTTTGTCCTCACCCTGCGTTCCAACTCAACTCAATCTCTTGCTTGTCCTTGCACTTGTCCCCAATTCGGCAAATGTTGACGTCCGCGTGCACTAACTGTTTATATGAGGCTTCATGTATCTGCAGCTATGTTATTGATTTCCTTGTGCCGGCTGTAAACTACTCCGACGCGAAAATAAACTGGAGTGCAGTTCTCTCCACTCAACTCTATGGGACATAGAATCCAACAGGAGCTTGGGGCAAAAAAAGAGATCTAACAGAATATTAGACACCATAATCTTGACTCATTTATTTGTTACCATATGACTTCCTCTCCTGCATGTTTAGGCCATAGGTTTGTTGACCAAACCCGGCATATGAAACACATTATTTATGTCCTTTGATGCAGAAGGAGCTCAAGAAAGTTTTATGCTTTCACCCACCAATGAGATGGTACGACACCTTATTTCGCCCAGAGAGACGATTAGGAATCGACAGCATGAATATCAGTCAGCATCATATGTTGGTTGCATTTGGCGAGGGGCCATGGGCATAGACAGCTAACAACAATACATGGTGGCAAGACCATTTTTGTTGCGCAGATTCCCTTCATTGGACCTTTCCTGGCTGTTCGTCTTTGTAGCTAGCAGAATAAAATGTTGGAGGAAACATAAATTGTATATCACATGCAACACCTTTCTTGGACTGACACCTGTCCAAAAGATGAAGCCAGCAACTAAGCACGGATCCTATAACCCCTCCTCTTTATCATCATCAATCTGGGCAAACTGCTTATTTGCATAGTCAATCAAAGTTACGCATTGTGATTGATGGTCAATCGCACTCGGCGAACACATCGATTCATCACCAGCCGTAGTGTTGTATGATGACACGATGCCATCGTCCAAAATTCTGGACTGCCTTCCTCCCATCGTCGATGGCACCTCGAGGTGTAAAACGAATTGTGAATGGCGCGACTCACGAATCTGGATTGTGTCATCGCATACGAATCGTCGTCATCAACCTGACATGACATTTGCATCTGCCTGACTCGTCGCGAGTCGTGACAGCATTCAACATATCGACTTCACTTCCCTCGCATTTCATGTTGGCCTAGTAGAGAGCTTTAGATCGACAATCGCTAGTACGAATCATGTATACAGGGCAGTGCACAACGGATTGCTTGTGGTAGACAGTGCAGTAGCTTGGCTTTTTTACACCGTATGATATAGTTATGTAGTCGTGCCTGAAATATTTGAAATATATCCCCACCCACGTCTTTCGTCCACGATTCCATTGGATATCGGTAGCACGATGAAGTATTCGACCATCGATGTTAACTGAGTCATCCCATCAGTACAATACGATACATTTGCCCACTCGACCAGACGAATACATTGCGTAAATGCAGTTGACGTCGGCCTGTATATTTCATCGGAAGCCATCAAGCTCGCGAGTAAGTATCATACGAGCAAACATTGCATACAAAAAACTACTTTATACCGAATTCTGTTTCCTGAAATTGCATCACAATAATTCAAAATGTGCTAGTTCAAAATGTGGGATTTGGATACTGCAGCGGGCGGCAACGTTTTTAGATTTCCCCCTCGTCTCGATATAATGACACGAAGAATTATGCCTGGTACAATTTTCGTCTGGGGCACTATTTATGACAAACGGCACAGAAGTTACACCATAACCAGAGGTTAGCGGATGGGACAATATAGCGGCCTATTATCGAGTGACGGTAAATACGAATAAACGGGATTTTCAGTTATCGATAGGGACCAATTAAAAAAAAAACAAGCAATCAATGCACATATTCACATAAGCCAGTCGCACATTTCCTCGCAAAAAAAAAGAGAGAAAGCTTCTACAAAAATTCAGGGTGCGGAATGTGAGCGTGACGATTTATTATCATCACGACAACGCGATCGATGCGTTGGGTCTGAAAAGAAGTGAATCTACATCTGGACGTGATTAGTATGCACGAATTTCAGATACGGTCGAGGACCAATTGTATTTTGCGCCATTATATACTGAAACCTGATGCGCCTCGTCACCGCAATTTCACGTTGCGTACATTATCGTACGCATACATTAATCTCAGTGCCATACAACTTTGCATCCGTAAATCGTCATTGCAGCCTTGCATGCCCCGCCCGCGCCGGGTAAAGCGTCGCGTATGTGTGCCGGTGGTATCGCCCGGTGTACATGTAAGTCGCGATCCGTGTAATATCGGATGCCTCTGTTGCTTGGTGCATGTCAGTCGCTTTGTAGTAAGCCAGAGTGTAATTAAATTAGTATGCACGACGCCACATATCATTCGAGTGCTTGCAATCAACCCGAGATCTCAGACGGTGGGTACAAACCATTATTCACGTTGGAATCCGGCAAGGAGCGGTATCGATATTCGATATTTTCGATACTATCGATTAATCGAAGTATTGGCATCGATCGATACCTTAAAAAACTGTTATCGAAATATCAAATATTGATCGATACGCTTACTTGACCTATCGAAATTGATTGATATTTTGGGTTTAGGGGTTTTTAGGATTTCTAAAGGGGGTTTTTAGGGTTAAACCCTAAAAAAACCCTAAACAACCCTCATGAAACACTTATTGATATTGATCGATGAGTTTGAAATACAAGTCCACCATTGGCAGTTATCGAAATATCGATATATCGATATTGGAACCCTGCTACCTGGTACTTTCATTGGCCCGTTTCTTGGGGGTGCAAGAGGCACGTGGCGGAGTCCTGGACGCTTGAAAATTGGTCAGCGCCAAGCGAAGATCACAAATTCACCACAAAATCTGCAACCTACTACCTTGAACCCATCAACCTAAGAAGTCATGGGTCGTCGCGGTCCTAAACCCGCCCGTAAGCGTGCGCACCACTACAGGGGTGGAGCGTGCCTTTTCCAAGGTTGGTCGCATGCACTCAGATTTAAGGAAGAACCTGACTGAAGGGACCATAGAGCATTCCATCATGGCGAGCATGAACACTGTTGACTTCTGAACATAGATACTGGAATAGTTTAGGAACTTTGTTATCATGTGTGCACACTGTTGACTTCTGGACATAAATAGTAGATAAGTAGACTAGTTTAGGAACTTTATCATCATATGTAAACATTGTTAGCCTCTCAACATATCCGAATAGTTTACTTCTGAACATAGATACTAGAATAGTTTAGGAACTTTATTATCATATGTGCATTTATAGTTACACACGGAAGTATATCGATATGTCAATATATCGATATTGACTGGATTATACTTATTTATTGATCACAAAAAAATACATATTGTTATTGATTGATAAGTTTTTGAAAACATACGGAAATATTGGTATTGATTGATAATAGGTGAACCAATTATTGTTATTTATTGATATCGATTTGTACTTATCGAAATACGATCAATATGGGGAAAAACTTTCGATACCGCTCCTTGGAATCCGGTCATTTTTGTCGCATGGGTGGTCATTTCTGTCGCTGTCGCAAGAAAAATTGCGAATCGCAGGTCAGAAACTCGAGCGACCTCTCCAAGTCTTAGCGTTTCCCCTTAAAGGGGCAAATGACGATTAAAAAAAGAAAAGTAGAGGGACGAAACGACAGCGTCATCGGAACACTGCCAAGACTGCCCAAAAGTTTTCGACATGGACAATTTTTATCTTCAGCTTTATCAAAAGCCTTTGGAAGATACGCCAGTCCTCCATCGACTATCTTTCGACCGACCGATCGGACCGTCAACCGAACGATCGGACCGTCGGATGAGCGGTCAGTCTCTCGAAGATAAGATCTTGAAGTTGTCGCAGGGATCTATACGATGCTACAGTCCTTCATAGACTATTCTTTTACCAACCGATCGGATCGTCGACCGAACGATCGGACCGTGTAAATAGTGTAAAATATTTTACGTATTAGTAACCGATTCTAAAATTGGTAGCAACTATAAAGATAATGAAGTCCTCCCCCGACTGTAACATGTCGAGCCCCCGATAGGAAGGGACCAACCAGTAACGATGGTTGAGATAATCTACTTGTGTCGCAAAACATGGATCCGAGCGCGAGCGCGAGCACGATGCTGCCATCGTGGCATGTCTTTGGCTCACTAGTGGCTCACTGCAGCCTACAGTGGTAAGCGTGTCATCGAGACAGTTCTGACCACATAATCATTTTCGACAATCGGCTTCATCATGGATTCGACGCCTCAAATATTCCTTAGCTCGACCGCCAATTCATTTTAACTTTCAGGCACAGAGAACAACCGACAAACCTGTGAAACGCTGCCCTACTTGTTATATATATATAAATGTTGTGAATTCCATGTCAGTGAAAGCACGTTCGCACAGCTTGCTTTGTTTTCACATTCTTGCTTGCAGCATGTTTTGGTCTTGGCTCATTCGCTTCAGAAGGTTCGAAGCAGAAGTCCGTCTAGCAATGTGGCCCTCGGGCTGGGTTCGATCCTCAACATTCCTGCTAACTCGCGTCCTGTTTTTTTTGTGCAAAATATGTCCCTGCGACGCCAGCGACCCCATTTTTATTGTGGCGGTCGCGTTCTAACTGTGTATTCGTCATATACACGGACCCTGCTGGCATGCTCCCCAGTGGCTCACGGTCGCTGGATGGGACCCGTTGGTCCATGGTTATGCAATGAATGCAATCACACCACACGGCGTGGGCACCCCATATTATACACACACTGAATGGTATGAGCTCAGCCAATAACAGCCAGCCCACCATCATCCCAGTGGATGTGAGAAGCAAATCAGGAGCAGGGCGGGGCCGTGACAAGATACCACAAACTCGTACATATTCCCAACCCAGATGCAAAGCAGCATGGAAACATGATGATGCGATGTGACCGATCATCGCCCAACAATGCTTGGTCTCTGGGTAGCGGAGTAAAAAACCCTAAAACCCTATATACGAACCCTGCTGGCATGCTCCCCAGTGGCTCACGGTCGATGGATGGGACCCGTCGGTCCATGGTTATGCAATGAATGCAGTCACACCACAAGGCGTGGGCACCCCATATTATACACACACTGAATGGCATGAGCTCAGCCGACAACAGCCAGCCCACCATCATCCAAGTGGATGTGAGAAGCAAATCAGGAGCAGGGCGGGGCCGTGACAAGATACCACCAACTCATACATATTCCCAACCCAGATGCAAAGCAGCATGGAAACATGATGATGCGATGTGACCGATCATCGCCCATCAACAATGGTTGGTCTCTGGGTAGCGGTGTAAAAAACCCTAAAACCCTATATACGAACCCTGCTGGCATGCTCCCCAGTGGCTCACGGTCGATGGATGGGACCCGTCGGTCCATGGTTATGCCATGAATGCAGTCACACCACACGGCGTGGGCACCCCATATTATACACACACTGAATGGCATGAGCTCAGCCGACAACAGCCAGCCCACCATCATCCCAGTGGATGTGAGAAGCAAATCAGGAGCAGGGCGGGGCCGTGACAAGATACCACCAACTCATACATATTCCCAACCCAGATGCAAAGCAGCATGGAAGCATGGTGATGCGATGTGACCGATCATCGCCCATCAACAATGGTTGGTCTCTGGGTAGCGGTGTAAGCGGACCCTAAAACCCTATATAAATACGGACGCTGCTGGCATGCTCCCCAGTGGCTCACGGTCGATGGATGGGACCCGTCGGTCCATGGTTATGCCATGAATGCAGTCACACCACACGGCGTGGGCACCCCATATTATACACATACTGAATGGCATGAGCTCAGCCGACAACAGCCAGCCCGCCATCATCCCAGTGGATGTGAGAAGCAAATCAGGAGTAGGGCGGGGCCGTGATACACGCACACGTATACCCAGCAAACAGAATCAACCATTCAAGCCGACAAATCACTCTTACTTTCACAGTGAGGATTTGCCATTTAAAAAAATCAGCTATATCTTTCTTGTTCACAGGTTTCTCTATAAAGTATTTGGCATATTCTGTACCGCAGCGCTACTCCTTCGGTGCATCAACCTTGTCGATGGGTATGTGCTGCAAAAGCTTGTGCTGGGGTAATGCTTGATACGTATGGCGACCGTGTCTTTGACATCAGCATCTGCAGGTCCCCAAACACTCTAGTAATATTCACACAGCAATCAATTTTGTTGTATCCTCACACCTCAAATCGTCAGTAAAATCAGCACAAACGCTGCTTCGTGCCGTTACTGGCAATTCCCCGGCCCAGCGAAGCCTGGGTGGCAAAGGATTCCTCAAGATTGATGAGATCAGAATAACACACAGCCAAGAATGACACACACCACAGGATGTGAATTAACTGTGAGCAACCACAGGGTTGAGAGCATACTTCACGAGAGAAAACCTACCCGTAATTCTAAGGGATCAACCCTCATGCCGCTGTCCCACATGTCCGTGCGTACAACGTTGTTTGCTTGCAAGCTCGGCTCGTGATAATATCCCTCCGAGCTCCAATCACGCGCACCCCTGCCTTGTCCAGCTGCTGCGGGCAATAAAGGTAGCATCCTCAATGGAGTATTATTGCCTGGATTCCTGGGTGGGCTCGGTGATCTCGCCGCGGTTGATACCTATGACGGTGCCGCGCCACACCGAGCAAACCTCAGCATTTGCTGAAACAAATACGACAGGCCTCCAGGCATATACGACAGGCCTCCAGGCATATACGACAGGCCTCCAGGCATATACGACAGGCCTCCAGGCATATGCGACAGGCCTCCAGGCATATGCGACAGGCCTCCAGGCATATGCGACAGGCCTCCAGGCATATGACAGAGGCATAACAGGCCTCCAGGCATATACGACAGGCCTCCAGGCATATACGACAGGCCTCCAAACATATACGACAGGCCTCCAGGCATATACAACAGGCCTCCAGGCATATATGGCGCACTTCGCACTCAACACTGGCGGGATCTCACCTCCTGGAGCGCGCGAGAAAGGGTCTGCTCGACGCTGTGGATAACGTCCTGGGCCGAGGCAGGCTGGTCCGCCGCGAAGTGCCCGCTGGCCCCGGCGAGCTGTGCTTGCAGTCTGTCTGCATTTGACTCTACATACTGGTGCCGGAGCCTACATGAGCCCCCCCTCTCCCCCCCCCATGCCCTTCCTTTGAGTACTTGTTCCCCGTAAGCCTGCTAGGCAACCCCCGCGTTCACAACTACCAACATCACCATTGGGCTCCTGGTTGCCTGACAGTGCACAAGGAGGTATAGATTGAGCCCTGTGCGTGGGCCTGTTCCAGTAGAACGCCCCCCTCCCCTCACTTCCCTCCCCCTCGCCCCTCCCCCCTTGATTCACACCCATGTATTAGTTAGGGAAATAACAGTAATCAAGAATGGGTGATGCCAGTTGCATACCGGGACAATTTCGCAGGCAAAAGACGGCAAAGAGAGAAACCGCGGAGGTGTCCGGGTACTATGCGAGTTCGAAATAGTGAGGAAACCGTATTTTCAGTCCCGGCTCAGGGTAATAAGAATGGCAGCAGAAAAGTATCTGACCTACAAGACGGCCAACAAGCTATGCACAGATAGCCTAGGAAGGTGCGAGGTGTTAGAGTGGCCAAGCACAGACCGACCACCCTAACACCTCCGGGAACAATCTATGGAACACGAAAACTGTGTGCGCACGGCACTTGCATGACACGCGCACAGCACTTGCGCACGGCACTCGCATGACACGCGCACAGCACTTGCGCACGGCACTCGCATGAGCCTTAGATGTGTAAATACGGCCGACATTGCCGTATCAGGCGTAAAATAGCCGTATTCGACTTTCCCGTATGATACCTGTGATCCTGCAAGCCTCATAAAAACCCAATAGCACGCAGAGCCTGTTGGTGCTTGAGAAGTGCCCGAAGGCGTCGCCCGAGAAAGCATGTCCCCATAGGCATTACATGTAAGTGTCACGTGCCGTATGCGGGCCGATCTCGCCGTATCAAACGTATAAATACCCGTATTTTGAGTTTGCCGTATCATACGTATGCACTTTTACACATCTAAGCGCACGGCACGCACGCAGCACTTGTGGCAGAGTCAGGAAGGACAACCCAACCATGAGTAGTAAACGCCTGTGGCGACACGCGGACTGCCTCGTGCGAGAACAGCAAGGTGGCTGGGAGGAGGATGGCGGATGTCACCGCATCATCTGGTCATGCGTGGCGAGGTTGGCGGCGCGCTCTGCGTGGAGCCACTTGAGGAGCTCGTCGCGCGACTGTTGCTCCGCCTGTAGCTGCTTCTCAACATCGATGAGCTTTCTGTGTGTTGCAGCATCCACACGCCCGACTAAGGCATCGCTCTCACAGATGCAACCAAGCAGCGTGAGCCGTCTGCAGGGTCTGCTGAGTGCCCAAATGATAGCGGAGTGGGCACTCCAAGGGATCCAACGATAGCGGAGTGGGCACTCCAAGGGATCCAACGATAGCGGAGTGGGCACTCCAAGGGATCCAACGATAGCGGAGTGGGCACTCCAAGGGATCCAACGATAGCGGAGCAGGCACTCCGTGGGATCCAACGACAGCGGATTGGGCACTTCAAGGGATCCAACGGGTGAAGCAACTGCAAGTGGAGCATCCTTTTGAGAATATAGGAACCAATTTACCTCTTAGCAGTGTCCATTTCACCTTTCAGTGTGTGGATCTCCGCTTCGCCCTGCTCCGCCAGCCCCCTCGCCCTCTCCCCCGCTTCAGCTGGCCTACGCTGCTCAGTCCTGAGTTTCCCGGAGAATCCGTCGCCTCTCGGAGGATAGCACCCGTGTGGGGAAAGAAAAGAGACAGAGGATGTGCTCCCCTCCTTAATCCGGCACTGCATCTATCTCAAGCTTGCAGGTGGGTGAGGTGTATAGAAGGGCTAAACCCTGGCACTGCATCTGTATCAGCCCTCTGTATCAGCCCAGTTGTGTGTTGGGAGGAGCAGCGATTGGCGTAGGGCGTTACGCACCTGCTTGAGCTGGCGGCGCGACTCTGTGAAGGGCGTTACTCACCTGCTTGAGCTGGCGGCGCGACTCTATGAAGGGCGTTACTCACCTCCTTGAGCTGGCGGCGCGACTCTATGA
>LGRX02000351.1:0-41758 GCA_001247695.2 Cymbomonas tetramitiformis
GGTCAGACCGTCTGCTGGCTTGTTTTGTTTGTCAAGCAGACGCCTGAGCACTGAGGTGGTCTGAAGAGAGGGCATGTCAAAGTGGATATCTGTGGCTGCTCTGTCAAGGTACTGAATAGCATGGTCAAGATCGGAATCAAGGGGCTGCTGGGAATCAATACGGTGAGTAATAGAACCAAATATCTCAGTGAGCATGAACATCAGTGACACCAACCGCTGTGCTGCTGTACTGGCTGCCACATACTCTGACCCTGTGGAGGAGACCTCAGTGATGGTCTGCCTCCCTGAATGCCACTGCAGTATCATACCAGCCAGGAATATCACGGAGCCAGAATAAGACCGGGCATCATTCTCTAAGTCCCTAGCCAGGTCAGCATCTGAATAACAGAACATGGTGATGACCTTGACCGGAGTCTCGGGATAGTAAAATGCCAGAGAGTAATGTGCCGTGCTGTCCATGTACTGCGCAATTCTGATCAGAGCCTTCATAGACTCCTCAGAAGGGCATGATACAAACTGAGCCAGATAGATTACGGGATAGTAGCAGTCAGGTCGTGAGCCACGGGCCAGCCATAGCAGTGAGCCGAGGATGGATCTGTAACTGGGGACAAGGGATAAGTCTGGATCTGCTGGTTTCTTGATGATGAGCTTCGGGTCCATAGGTGTTCTGAAGGAATGAGCTGTGATGTTGTTGTTGGCCATTAAGTCCTTGATCTGTCTGGACTGGCAAAGGTAGATACCAGCCTGATCCTGCCTGACCCGCATCTGGAGAACCGATGTGACCTCTCCGAGATGCTTAGCCAGAAACCTGGCTCTGAAAGCTGCCCAGAAGGCATCCTCAAGCTCTGTGCTGGCGACCAGAATGAAGTCATCCACATAGACAACACACATGGCCTTAACCAAATCAGTGTAGATGAAATATATGCAGTCATCATGAGAGGACTGCCTGAATGTCACCTCGCCGAACATAAAGCTGAGCATGAAAACCTTAACCAGTCTCTGCCAGGAAGCACCAGCCACCTTAAGGCCGTACAGTGCATAGTGCAGTAAAGCACCACCGAACCCCTGATAGGTGTAACCAGCCGGAAATGATACCCATACTGGAACATCCAGCTTAGCATTCATAAAGGCCTGGGAGACATCGAAGTGACTCATCTTCAGACTGAAGATGCTGCCGAAGATGAAGGCCAGTCTGAAGGCATAAAGCTGTGGTGTGGTGCAGGTGGTTTCCCACGGAAGGTAGCCGTATGTCTGCTTACCATTGGCACACAGTCTGGTTTTGAAGATCTGCCGTGTGCCTGATGGTGCTGAGGGGTCTGGTTTGAAGGGTCTGGAGAACACAAAGAGAGTGGTCAGGCCTTTGGTACCCGAGGGAAGGTGTCCCGGGACCATTTTATTGTCGGCGGCCAGACCAGCCACTTCGGCATCCATAGCCTCCTGCCACTGAACTGCTTCTGGGGTGGAAAGTGCCTGCTTGACACCGTGGACTGGTTTGAGCTGGGGTGCAGAGATATTGAACATTTGCACCACCAAGTCTCTGGGTCCTGATCTGATGAAGCTGTCAGCTGAGGTGTATATACTGAGGTGCATACTGCTGTGGAATGTACTCGGGGCGGACATCTCTGCTGGGATCATCGGAGAAGGGAAGGAAGGCGGCGGCATGAGTGGACGGAAAGCTGACCAGGGTAGCAGGAAGGTCCATATGCCAACCATACGTAGACTCTGGAGTAGGCTCAAATATTACACCATAAGGTGTGCTGCTGCCTCTGTCTGTAGAGATGATGATAGCGCCATATGAAGGATGTCTGCGGCTCTCTCGGGCTCTGACAGCTGTCCAGATCGGATAGTGCTCATTGACCGAGACGGTCTTCCTATAGTGTGCGACATACACCAGCAGGTGTCTGTAGTGTGTACCGTCGGGTGTGGACTTGACATAATGAACCACGTCAGTCCAGGTATTGTCCCTCGACGGAACAGAGAGAAGCACACAGCCGTAAGACTGTCGGTCGGAAGTGCAGTAGTATGAGCTGATCTCAATGATCTGGGCATAGGTACAGTCGAGTGTCTCTGAGAAGGGAGATGGCCTGATAAAGGTAGCATCAGCCTCTCTGTCAGCTGCCATAGTGTCTGGGAATGCTGACATGGATCTGCCCAGGTGCTCATAGGTAGGTATCCAGTGTGGCTTACCCACAAGATGCACTGTGCCGTCGGAGGTGTCTAGGATCTTGTAGGCATTAGAGCCCATAGAGATACCAACCATGCGGCCTGCCCATGATCTGTTCTGAAGTTTTGATGAAATGCCTGGCTGTCTGCTGTTCCTCTGCTGACTGTCCATAACCACATAGCAGTGTGCACCAAATGCACGGAGACGACGGTACTGAAAGTGATGACCTGTCATAGTGTGGATAGGGGTAGTTACCACCTCCTTGTGTGGTGTAATGGACCACAACAAGGCACCATGCTTAGCCGCAAGCGGCCAGTAGCTGAGGTCAAGTCCAGAAGCTGTGAGGATGGATCGGATCATACGGGACAGGATGCCAGTGACATTCTCCGCATAAGGATTGTCCGTATGGACTGTGGGAGAAGAGGTCTGGTGGACAATGCCGTGCTGCTGGTAAGCTGCCCGGCATTTGGCATCTGCCATCTCAGGTGCACAATCAGTCCTCAGCACCATCTCAGTGTCTGAGACTGTAGAGGTGGACAGGAACAGCTCATCAATGCCGTAGGAGAGTGATCTGGTATAGGCAATGAATCTCAGAAGACACACATAGTAGTCTGCCTTAGAGGCAACGGTGAACACAAATAGGTATCTGGTGGAGATGTCAATGAAGTGGATACGGTATCTGTGCCCATTATAGCCACTGGGTGAGATGGGGCCTGTCATGTCTGAGGCCCATTTCCGGGCTGGCTGCTGCTGACTGGTACGGAGGCGGTCTCTGCTCGGGGCTGATTTTTGTTTGAGGCCCGTCGTAGCACAGACTGCACACCACTGAGAGCAGGTGGTAAGTGAAGCAAGAGCTGCTCTGGAACACTGTGGTCTGCCCAAGTCTACCCCTGGCATGTCATAGAGACGGAGGATACGGGTCATCGAGGCATGCCCGAGAGCATCATGCAGCTCAAGGGGAGGACTGACCCTGATCGGGGTGTGGCGGTCTCGGTAGAGGATGCAGATGGGAAAGGGTGTGCCATCGATGAAGACCCGACCAGGTCCACCGTCAGAACCAGCTGGGGTGAGAGGGTGTGTGGAGGTGTAGGTGTGTCGCTCAAGGTAGCTGAATAACCCCGTAGTACCAGTAGGCCAGATGTGTAATACCTCCATAGTACAGGTCTTATGCCAGATCCTGTGGGATGGCATATAGGGAACTATCCAGAAATATACAGTATTATGAGGGTCCAGAGGAAAGTCAGCATTGCCCTTAGTGAAAAGGCGGTCCAGAATAGATATAGTGAATGGCGGATTAGCATAAAAGTAATAACCAGTCAACTGGACGGAGAATATACTGTTCTGACTGTGATAGTGCTGAAGAGCAGGGTGATTGTTGCCCTCTCCGACTGGGAGAGAGTCGCCGAAACAAGAGACATCAAAGGCTGGTTCCCCAAGCTTGGCCGTAGCCGTAGGAGAACCATGAGTAGTAGCCCAGGTACTGTACTGACTGTTGGACCACATCCAGTCGGATGGGTCCCCTGATCTGTGCCTCTTCTTATTGCCTTGAAAGGATTGAAAGCTGACATCTGCTGACTCTGGCTCTGCCCAAAGATAGTCTGTGCCGTCATCAATGATAGAGTATATCCGGCCAGAGTCAAGATGGGTATATGTCATACTGATGAAGTCAGGTGATGAGAAACCCTCCCGGAGCATAACTCGAGTTGACAGGAGGGTTTTGGCGCCGTGTTTGAAATGGCAGCCAGGAATGCTATACTCATCAATGTCACCAGTCAGTATGTCTCTGCCGATCAGTCTCAGTGTGCCGGTGCCGTCAGTCCGTGAAGCGGGTCCAGTCATGACTGTACTGAATGATATAGTCCTGCTGGTATCAAGGTCAGTGATCCTGTGTCTGGACCCGGTGATATTGCCGGTTGCACCGGAGTCACAGACAATGCCATCAGTGTCAGAGCCGGTGATAGAGTAAAGATGTATCATGGGGTCCTGGGAGAATATGACTGAAGGGGGTGCACAGAATAGTCCAAACCAGGTACACATCTCCAGGGCTGTGTCGCCAACATACTGCATGGCGCCGTAGAGCGGGGTCTGAGTCACAGGGCTGCAGACAGCGGAGATCGGTGACAGGTGGTGACCAGCCTCAAAGTGAGCCTCGACGAGGAACTCCTCATAGACACTCTGGTAGAGACATGTCAGGACTATGCCAAGGAAGGCTGTCAGGAGCAGAGCTGATACTGCTCTGTACCTCTGGCGCCGCTTCTCAAGCGCCTGAAGGAGACAGATCTGGGCTGAGCTGTCTGGTGGGGAACCGTCGGAGCCACGAGGAGAACCGTAGTGGCGGTGCTGACCAGAGTCATACTGCCAATACCAGTCGGAACCAGAGGAATATCCAGAACCATCACCAGATGAATACCCAGAACCATCACCAGAGGAATACCCAGAACCATCACCAGAGGAGCACTGCCGGGTGGCAGACCAATCAGGAGTGATACCAATGCCACCATCAGGTAAGCCACCATCTGATAAACCACCATCCCCAGACCAAACTGACTGGACTGACTGGACTGATTGACTGTACTGACTGACTGCAGTACTGCTTTTCCCACCTCCCATCTCCCCCCCCGGTTGACACAATGTCAATCCGTACCCCACTCCCTGAACAGGTGCTGCGGCTGAGAGGGCCTCCGCCGAAGCACTTGCCAGGAAGCAAGTGAACAAGGCAAAGGACATGAATGCACACCGGAAGATAGAGACACCACCTCTACCGACACGCCGTGGCGGTGGAGGTGGTGCCTGTGTGTCAGACATGTGCGTGTCATCAGTCAGGGCAAGGGACTCATGGACCGGAGCGGGGACAGGAGGACACTGCTGAAGGAAAGAGGGGAAGAGACTCCCTTCTGTAGGGCGACCTCCAAGATTGATTGAGTTAAAGTTTGGGGCCGTGTCAGTGCCCCCAGTGTGCACCCGGTGCTCACTGGCTGGTGGGGACACTGACACGGCAGAGCCTGCATCAGACAGCAACAAGTCAGGAGGGCCAGGTGGCGGGGGCGTCACCAGAGGGGCTACACCCCTAGCTCCTAGTGAACTCTTTGATGGCAAAAGGTTACCGTGGCAAACGGTAGGGGACCTGTAGTCCTCCTCCCACACCCGCTCCCAGTGAACCTGCTCCAGGGATTTCCCTGGAGCAGACAGGGGGGAAGCAGGCGGGGGCACCGCACTGCTCCGTGACCCCTCCCTCAACAAAGATGCACTGTGAGTGTGGTGTGGGGAAGAGTGCTCGGTGGGTGCCGGTGCCGTGTGCATGTCACTGTCCTCACTGTCACCCTGCACCACCGTCATTCCTGCAAACAGAGAACAAGTCTCTGTGAGTGCAGGGACGGTGTGCGTGTGGTGGACGGGCGAGGGTAGTGACTCACACTGTGCTGCAAACAGCCTAGCAGACACCACCGACGAGTCTGCTCGGTCCTGCGGAGCACGATCCACAAGAGCTGACCCGTGCGGTGTCTGCTGTGTCTGTCCGGAGTGATACTCTCTGCAACAGGCGAGCACCACCGCAGCCGTGGACTGTGGTGAGTGCTGTGACACCTCGAGAGGTGCATCATGCTGTGCAGGGACAGGTGCAGAAGCAGGGATGTCAGGCAGCAAGTAGGGGGGAGTGGGAAAGGGGTCACAAGCCTTCTGTTCTGTGCCGGTCCGGAACATCCCGAAGTGCACTCTTCCGAGTGACAGCGAGACCTTCTCGGACTGGGCACAGAACTTTTGGAATTTGGCCTCCGCATGTTCCTGGAGACGGTCCCACTCCTGTTGTTGAGCCTCGGAGAGGCCGTCCCAGTCCCCATCGTCGTCAGACTCATCGGAGTTCCCGTGCTCCTGACTAGCGGAGTGAGAACTCTCCTCACTCTCACTGTCAGAGCACGAGTCCTCCTGGTACCCGACAACTGCTGGGGTGCCGTGCAGCAGACAGAAAGACTCTAGTGCCTGTTCAGACTCCTCGTAGGCAGTCTGAAACTGGGCGGCTAGGATCTCCGTCCGAGCATGCTCCGCAAGCAGCTTCGGGTCGAGATGAAAGCATGAGCCGACATCAGCTTCGGGCAGTCGGCAGCCCTGTGTCCCTTTGACCCACAGGTCCAGCATTCCCCTCGGAACTGCTGGGTCTGCCGATCAAAGACGACACGAGACTTGCCCTTGCCCTTGCCTTTGCCGGTTTTCTGCTTCCCCTTACCGCCCGTCTTACCACCCTTACGGGGAAAGACTCCTGCACGATAGCCAGAGCCAAATCCCTTAAAAGGGTTAGTGCGACGGGGCGGAATGTAAGGACGGGAAGGGGTGCGGTCAGAGACTCCCCTGCGGCCATGTGCACCACGGCTTCCGCCGTGATGCGAACCTGCGTCATTGTAGAAAGCGGCTGTTAGTGGGGACTTGAGCTTCGTCCCCGCGTTCCTGTGTACTGCCCGTGTCTCACGGAAGCAGGTCAACAAGGAAAGCGAGGAGTCAGCGTCGAGCTTCTCCTCTGTGTAGGCATCATGCACCGCCTTGTAAAAGACGGGACAGATCCTACGGAGAAATAATGCGATCCGTGCCTTCTCCGAGATGGTCACGGTGCACCCAGGACCCAAGTCGGACTCAACGGTGTCCAGAGAAGTTTGGAACACGTCGATGTAGTCCGCTGGGTCCTGGCCAGCTCTCAAGTCAACTCTGTCACCAGCGAATAGGAAGTCCGCAGCGCTGAACTCCTCGTGATCAGGCACAACGTGCCTCACGAGATGAACAAGCGCGATCTTCCCATCCCCTGGGAAGAGCCTGTCAACCTTGCGCAGGACACGCAAGGCGTCTCCTGCGCAAAGTGACTGAAGCAATTCCAACAGCAGGAGGTTCGCCTTTTTCGGAACCTCCAAACCGTGGTTTTGCAAGTCGAACATCAACGCCATCTTAGGGTGAACGAGCGTGAGTCTGGAATCGAGTTGTTCGACAAGGATGTCCAAAAGCAAACGAGAATTCTTCTCGCTGCTAGTGAACTTCCATGTCTTCGCAGACTCTCCAGGCTCGACGCACTTCCCCTTGATGACGCTGAGTAAAGCATCAAATTCCGCGGGCTTGCGTAACAACTCCCATGCGAGGTTGTTGCAAACTGACAAATCTGACGTGTCTGGAGCATCCGCTGGAGTTGGTGTGCCATTCAGAGCTCCGAATTTAAGTTGCCGTTTCCTCGCCCCTGGGGGGTGCGTCAGCAAGCGTCGCGGCAGAACTGGCGGTGTGGCAAACGGAGTAGAGGACATCTCGAAATCTAAAAGAAATAACAACAAGCAAGACAACACTAGCAATCCCTAGCAGGATAATAAGCAAGCAAGCAATCAAATTTCACAACAGGAGCACCAAGAGGGTGCCAAAAAGGGAAGGGGAAGAAAGCCTGTGATGCAAAACAACACAGTCAGCAGTTAGTGGTGATGTCGTGGAGGAGCTCTTCGTTCAGTCCCGCGATTTTAGAAGTACTCGCGCGAGATTGTCAGGGTCCCTACGGTTGATCAGGCCGTCCCAGGATTTTCCTAACTAATTTAAACGCTGAAACGGAACGCACGATTCCTCTCACTCACCACTACTTGCCTACTTTACTTCCATGATCCCTTGATGGCGCGCCCTCTTGGCGCTTCCCTAAGCGTTTAGCCGACCATAATCGGCTCCTAGCCTTAGGCCGGTGGTGGGGCCAAACCTGCGAGAAGACCCAGTCAGTCAAGACAGGTCAAACAGGAAGCACTGCAACGCTCAGGGTTTCGCACTCAGAATCTCTCTCAACATACAGAAGATATAATATATAGTTCTAGTATGCTGAGTGTGATGCGAAATGAGCTAGTGTGTGCTCTGTCTCATGTGACAACCGAACTCGATCAGAGGAGGTGACAATCAGGTCAGTGAGGTAGTCAGAGGTGTCGAGCCGTATCGGTGATGACAGCGGTCAGGTCGGTCGGTGATGACAGCGGTCACGACGGGTCGGTGATGACAACTCTGATGACTGAGCTCGGACTGAATGTCAACTCCAGCACATAATAACTAAGCCTAAACCCGAAGTCCAGCATGAATTCCTCCGCGCGCGAGTGTCATAAAAAACACCGAAAACTTGTTGTGGGACATATTGAAATAACGAGCAAATAACCGAAAATACCAAAATGGGCATAACTTTTGAAATAGATTATTGTGAGCTCGGGAAGGATTTGATTTTTCCCCACATGTACGTTTACGTACCCCCTATATGAGCTACTATTTTATTCGAGATGGCGTCGCGGATGCAGCGCGTTAGGTAAAATACCCCCGGTTTTATATCATAGTAACGTCAAAAATCTTATTTAGATACGCGATATGTGTATAAATGCATATTTACGTAAGACATAACCGTTGGCAATGCTTAACAGTGCTTAGCAGTGCGTCATAAAGGGCACACTCAATGTGCACGTGCTTGAACTGCGCGGAGCTGTGGAAGGTCGAATAATAAATACTTTTGAAAGCGGTTTTTTGGGAACTCTTCTAGACTCCAATTGGCAGCTCTGCGACACGCAAACACGTATAAAACTCGATCGTGCGCGTCGCGCGCGCTGTTTCGCGCGACTGCGTCATAAAGGGCACACCCACTGTACGCGGCTACTACTGTACTATATTTACTCCCCTTGGCGTATTCTATGCCCTTTCGCTTGCCGAAGCGCTACGAACCTAAAACCATAAACCGGCGAGGTTTCTGGTAACAAAATTGAAGCAAACCTGGTTCAACAGTGTCACAAGTACTGCCGGTGCATTTCCTACTACGCATTTCCTACCACTGCGAGTATCATCTTGAGTCAGAAAATTTAAGGAACTTTACAGGAGTCGGTAGTGCTCGAATAAAGTGCGGGCGTCAACGCTTAATCAACTGGATCATCCATATCACTCTCACGCAGATATCCGAGCTTCTGAAAGAGTCAGGGTCCTTCCCTGGAAATTTCTGACAGAAGTATTCTTTCCGCGAACAAAATTGCCTGCTGCTGTTGATGAAGGACCAGCAGCATCCAGTTTTGAATAACGAGTTCATACTAAGCTGTGTGCAGTTCGGCTATTACATAAAGTTTACTTTCTTGGATTTTGTTCCTACCGTACGGCAATAGACCCTGCGTGAGGAGATTCGGCTTTCACACGCAGCTGAGCGACTAGTAGCCATGGAACGAACTGAGATGGTCGTTATGCGTACGAAGCACGTCAAATTCTTTCTGAACGTTCTTCAAATGATAAGATGGTGCAACAATCAGGTTTGGTTTTAGTTCACGCACCAGCTGGTTTGTCACCTGCTTGTGGTTAAGACGAAACACCACTTCCAATATTCCATTCATACCCGCAGGTGGTGACAGTAAAAGTTTATCACGATGGGGTTACATTTGTAAGTAACGATGATTCCAAAAGCTTGCAGGGGACAGTAAGCTTCAGGAGTCAGGTACTTTGTACGTTTTCACGTGGTTAGCTTACCACGCAGTCCACTCAATACCCGTTTATGTTTGACAGGTGTAAACTTAAGTGACTATTTGACTTTCAGTAGCTGTTGTTTCCACAGTTTTTCGAGTCCTTCGAATTCTTTCGAGACAGCCGCCACGTGTTCGGACTTTCCTTGGGGAGCTTTGTCGATTCCTTGGGTGTTTTTGCAGCAAACGAAGGCCTGGCAGACCTAACAATCAAATGGCCTGATTCTACGGGTTCCGTGTGTCTGCAGTAAGTCTCTTGCATAGTGCCGCCCGGACCGTAAGCATTTTCTCCCTTACACTTCATCGGACGGCACGCTTGAATGAGCTTCCCATCTCTGGTAATATTACCAGTTATGGAGCATTTGGTTGTCATACCGTGTGGTAGTATTCGCCTGATGAGCTAGCCCCGCGTCAGACCAGCCGTACGGAGAGGCGCGAGTGCTAACGAGCCACTCGCAACCTTGCACTTACTTGCGATAGTTGCATAAAGGGCACCTGCGCGAAGCTGGTATGCTTCCAACTTACTCCACAGGATGCCGGGATCTATATGTGCATGCCTTCACGCTTTCGGCCTCCAAGCCGAACTCACGGGCCCCTCTGACAGCAAGCGGATGCAATCCTCAGATCGTGGTTTACAAGCGACGATGAATACCGTCCTGTCCAAAATACGATGTACGCTCGAGTAACCTGCGAGGAAGCAGACACCCCCACCGACTACGGCGCTCTTTTCGGTGCCGACTGCTCCAAGTTTCTGGTCCGGGTGAGCCCACGCCGTCTACGATGGCCTCCCGAGCCACTATACCACCATGTCACGCTCACCTGGGGGCCTCAGCGCCACATACAAAACCTGGATCTGGCCAAAATCTTTTGGCAGGGGCGCGTGATACTGGAACGCGAGTAGTAAATTCTCAAGCCTACGGATGTTAAGCTACTTATTAGACTCCCGAAATTCTTCTTATCTGAAATAAGTCTATAGTTCCAACTTGGTTTTAGATCCATTGCGGTATTGATCCTTCAATCGAACTGCGAGACCATGGACTCTTTCTTTCCAGGTTCAGGCGTGTGTGTGTCGCAACCTGGCCGTGCGGGGCCAGTTCACTCCCTAGTTCACACACGAATTTTACAGCACTACTCTGCGCTCTCCTGAACCTGTGTCAGTAACTTATGCCCTTTTCCGTTCATCGTGCGGAGTGCGCAATCCTCTTCAGAGTGCACACTGCCCAGGGAGTAGGGTTTCAGGTCCCCTTGAGGAGTATGCCCGCTCTTCCGAGACACAGTTTGCGAAGCTAGCTTGTTGAATATGTTTCCGCCTGTATGCACGATTTGTGAGCCTCGTGGATTAAACGCTGCAGTCGTTTATTCTGAAGGAGGCAGTCGACGACCTGGAGTGGCCAGCTGCCGCTGTCGACGTAACGATTTCAAAGGACCCAGACCGAGTGACCCTGCAAGCCGAGGGTGACGCAGCGGGCGGCTTGGAGGTATTCTCACCTTTCATTACACGGAGCACTGTTTCATGTGTAGGATTTAGAACCAGGTATTAGACTATACCCACGACTTCAACCTGCTTTTCGGTTCATCTCACTTAGGTAAGCTGGTCACGTGGTACACTGCTCTTTCCTGACCACCAGCGCATTCTAATTTGTCTCATCCGGGGTAACTCCCAATGCGTTGTTCAGATTGAGCTTGGAATAAGCGACGAGCAAACAAGAGTTTCGATCGGCAACAGCGAGCCTGTCACAAACAGGTGAACGAGCACGGCCTCCGTGTGCTCCGTCTCGGTCTGAGCTCGTCGGCTTCACGGGCGTGAGAGGGTATTCCTAGCACAAGGCGATGTGGTCAGGAACCTCGTACACTATTATTCCAGGCACCCTTACAGTGCGCTGCAGCTAGTGCGCCGAAGCTGCCCACCAGGAGTAACAGCTCGCCAAATGCACATACCTCGCTATCATAAGGTATAGATGCAAATACCATGTAAGCCACACAAGGTATTTTTCCAGCTTGATGGCTCAGTAACTTCCATCCTGCTGTAGCTTTAAGAAAGTCTTGAAGCTATTGCCAAGTCACAATCGTCCAACCCAATGTCCTGCCTGGCGATTCAATAGTCGCACGAGCGCAACTCTCAACTACCCTCAGTGTGTAGCTTTTGAAGAAACTCAGTCGTGTAGTTTATTATGTGTGTACTTAAATGCAATATGCAATATATGGGTGGGAGCCAAGCCTACAAAATCTCAGGATCCGCTTGGCCACTTGGCAGGTACAAACATAGACATTTGAAGATCGCCACCAATATTGCAGTCAATCTCTTACAAGCCCAAAGTCCCCAAGTAGCAACCACCCAGGTGTTCCTTGGGCCACGTGGGTTGACGTTCTCTTTCTGGCATTCGAAGACTTGAAAGCCAGGCCGCTTGCTTGTGTGGAGTATTTCAGTAGTCCATATGTGCTCACCGATATGTGCTCCCTTGCGCCATGTCGGCGAGCTTGACACGTGCATGCCTGACGAGATTCAGGTGTGTATCAACAGCAGGGGTTAGGGTTTTCACTTGTTAATTGGTCGCACGAGTCCATTTCTTTTCCAAAGAGAAAATGCCAACAAGGTCAGCAGATTCGTGCTTGCGGAGTCTGGGCTTGATCGGTGCGATTTGTGTATTAATTTCCCCAGGTGACGATTGACGAGCAGGGGCTCATGAGGATACATCACGTTATGACCGCCACTCAGGTGTTTTTGAGAGGTGTTCCTTGGGTTGGGCGAGTTATTTTGAACCAATCGCCCATCGTTGCCTTGTGGTGGAGGGGACAAAGCTGAAGGCAGCGATTTTCCACTGCGCAGGAGTCAGGTGCAACCGACGAGGAACAGGGCGGTGGAGTAAGTCCTGGTGTGCTTGCACAAGCAGTTTTCTACATCAATCCGGAGGACATCCTCCGCGAGACACAAATGGAACCTTGAATAAGTAACATCTTCTCATATACATAGATGACTTATGACATCTTATGATTGTGTGCTGGGAACAGTCCTTGATACAACACTTGCCATGATTACAGGCTTCAAGATAACCAAAGAAACCACGAGTTTGGTGCTTTCGTGGCACACTATTTCTTCTTGCTAGCTTTTGCAGGTTTCGGAGGTTTCACTGGGTACTCAAGCAGATGTCGGCCCACTTTCACTAAGTCCTCCACTTGCCTCGTTGCAGCCAAATCGTCAGGGAAGTCTTGATTCTGAATGGAACAAGGGAGAAAGCGGTGAGTTTTCTCCCAGAAGAATGAAGCTCCATTCTTTCCATGAATTGTGAGATAGAGTGTGCCGAAGTTTGGTGTGTGGCCAACAAGTATTTGTCAAAGGTTTTCAACTCGATTAAATATGTTTCATATTCCACAGAGTTAGCTTCGTCTGGACTTGACAACATGATTGCTTAAGGACCTGATAAACATATCATATCATATCGTGCTCAGGCATGGCAACTCCTCTCTGAACCGCGGACCCTCAACTTAGTCTCAAGGCGGCAACGTCAAGACTGTTTGCACACTGTTATCCAAACTTATGATGAGCGAGAAACCTTCCTTCGATTTGAAAGCCCTTGTGTTGTGAGAAAGCCACCTCACCTTGTCAGGAATGTTTGTATCGGCGCGGAAATCAAGGATCATCTGTTAAAGACACTCTGTACTCAGGAAAAGACTGGAAAACTTTGATGTGTGATACAGTTGCCGGGTCTTACAATTCTTCACACGTAGCGCACCAAAGATATCGAGAAACATCCACGGAAAGAGGCTCACCTGCACAGTCTTCGCATGTCCTTTCTGACAGGCAACGTGGAGAGGCGTTTGGCCATCCTGCAACATCTGCCTCACCCTTTCACCACGTGTGTACCAGTCTCGGTTTAGATAGTGGTAGGTTTAGTTTTACAAGTTGTTCATGGATGTTTTGGTGTAGCGAAGTCGACAGGATGCACTCCTTAGCCGTTTCAGTCGTCGATGGTGTGAAAACCAGGTGGAAGTAAGCAGCGGGGGGTGTCAACGGTGTAACGAATTCGGTGGGCCATAACGTGAGAAAAGGGCCTGGCCTCGTCAAATACATACAATAGTTTTCTACGGAGCAACGTGGAACATATTCGCTGAAAAAAAGGGGGACGTGAAGTGGGCGTTGTTGTTGAGAGAACTTCAGCTATTCGCAATATTCAAAAACGGCACTTACACCTAAACCCGAAACAAACAAAACTCGAAAGATTAGGCAGCCAACTCAATCTGTGATGAGGCTTAGCAGTGTTGGAAGGTTTCGCGAGTTATCTTGCCAAATTTTGTCAACACCGCTTGAGGGTCAGACCTTGTTTTGCACGTTGGGCCCCGCTTTGAGCTTCAGTAATAGCTCCGCACACTCCACGTGACCGCCCTCCGCAGCATAGTGTAAAGGTGTGAGCCCAAACTGCTCCACATCAGACAACCGTTTCCCGCCCGGACAACCCACTCAAGCGTTTCAGAAAACCAGTTTTTATCAAAACGAAAAAGCCACTTATGACATGGCTCAGCTGAGCCGTTCTAGTTGCTGCAGCTTGACGGAAGCTTCAAGCGCCGATCCTGAAAGATGCGTATATAACGAATACTTAAAATTAGAGTGCAAAGAATTTATAAGCATATGTTGGGGCTAAAGGATGAGCACGTCGCCGCACTTAACTGAAGCCAGGAATGCGATGCAGAACTCCGAGATTACGAGTTCCTTACCTCAGTTGTCGCATGAACGTTTGCTTTCTTCTCAATGAGTGCTCTAACCACGTTCGCACAACCTCCCTCGCAAGCTCTATGCAACGGCGAACGTCCCCACTGCGATGTAGAGAAGAGCCACACGTCAGAAGAGGAAGCACCGACGCAGCGTATCTAACGCACATGTCTCCGAGGGTGCTGCTGTGAATGAAAGGCTGGTATCTCGCAGCGTAAGAATTCAATATAGAGATTTATCTGCAAAAGGATAGTAACGGACGCACGATGGCAAGAAGATTAACGTCTGCGTTGGCTCGTATGAGTCGTTCAACACAGAATGTATGACCCCCCAAAGCTGCGAGGTGGAGCGGTGTTTCGCCTCTCTGCAGGCAAACGCGAAAGACGACCTCTCCAGTAGATTATATCTCACGTTAGAAGTGTCAATAAACTGACAAGAGAACAGATGGTGACTGAAGTACCTCGTTCCTCACGTCAACGAAATTTGTTTTAAATAGAAGATCTTCCAAGGCGACGTCCCGACCGTGCAATGCAGCTGTCAGTAGTCCTCGAGCTATGTCATCAGCGGCAATCATGCGGCATTCAATGTCTGGATGCACGGTCAAAATCGTTACCAAGACTGTGACAGATTATCTTGTTGAGTTCACTGAAGGTCACCATAGGTTAGGCACACACTTCAAGAACACCTGAAGCTCAAATGCAAAGTCGCAGGGAGTATATAGTAGTGCATTATAAAACCTATCTAGTTCTATCATATATATCTTGCACACCAATTTATGGGCTTGACGCAATCGAATGCCCTGCGCTGGTAGAACTGCTATGCTAGTCACACTCACACCGACAGGCCATGCCACCACTATCACTAGCCTCGAAGGAACCGGTTGCGGGTCGCGGCGGTCGCGGTCGGTTCTCACTCGACTGATGATGATGCCCATCGCATGTCATGTCACGCGACGGTCCGATCCGATTACAACACATGACAATCACCATCAGGTCATGGTCATGTCTCATCATCTGACATCACATGACATGACATCAAGATCATCATCATCAGCATCAGCATCATCATCATCATGTCATGTCATCATATCATCGTGTCATCATGTCATCATGTCTGAATATCATATCATATCACCTCACACCTGAAACCACACACCTCTGAAACCTGATGCAACAACAATTATAAAAACGTTTCCGTTATAAACATGGAGAGATCTAGTGACACCGAACTATGAACGCGCAATGACTGTTGTTATGATAGCTTTATGATCCTAAACAGTAAAGCCGTTTATGCTTCCTTCAATTAATAGAGAAGATGCGGCAAGACGAGAGGATGCATAAAATTTGCAGAAGGTTGTAAACAGGCCCCTGAAAAGTAAAATGGCGTTTGGTCGAGCTTCCTATCGCAGCAAACCGCACACTCCGAAAGTGGACCATCCCGCTTCCGTTCCCAAACAAAAGCGCATTACTAGTGAACTTTCTTCTGAAACCCAGAATGCAAACAGTTTATCAAGAAAACCTGTTGAGAATAGGAACGAGGAGATAGCCGCTGCAAGTAAACGGGAAGTACAGAATGAGCAACTCGAAGGAAAAGCAGAAGCGACGAGTCGAGAGGAGTTAGATCCCGCTAGTGCCGAAAAAGAACGCCGAATTAACGAGCTGACAGTGCAACTGTCGAATAAGAGCGAGCAAGAAACAACGTATTACGAGGCCATCCGAGAACTGAGACAAGTAGTTCTGCAACAACAACTTCTAGAAAATGACAGCTTTAAGTCGCACGCTATTTGTTCAAATAAATTATTTGAATTCGAGTCCGATGCGCCTAGCTCTGCGCATCATCCATACGTACACAACCATGAAGTAAGCCACTACCCCTTTGAGGCGTTGCTACATGTATTTCAATCTTACATTCTTATGACCTTGGCAGCTTACACATCCGCTTGGTACTTGGCCTTAACCCAGAGCCTACAGGCTTGGTTTACTGACGGAGCGTTTCCGATTGAAAAGCCATCCGTCACGGCCATCGCACCTCGGGTGTTGGGAGGCGACTTGCGCTAATGCATGTTCTTCTCTCTCCTCTACCACAATAGGGGGAAATAATGTATCGACCCACTCGTCACGCGGTTTCCTGTACTTTACACGCGGTTTCAACTGCTCCTCGAGCGCACAGTCCGCAGATTGCACATACACTGTCATATCCTGGCGGCGCTTCTCATCGCCATCAGCCTTCCCGAATGCGCAGGAAGTCGACCCGTTGAGCTCCGAGCAGCAGCAGCTGCGGCAAGTGGTGCAAGACATCGCGGACACAGCCTCGCTGCAGCGGAGTCATCGGCAAGGGCTGAAAGACGAGCTGTGCACGCTTTCGGAGAGGCACTCTGAGCTACAATCGCAACTGCGGAAGGTGATGGACATAGCCGAGGCGCAGGCCGAGCGACAGGTAGCCCAGGAAGAGACAATCTCAGCGCTCACGGCGGACCATAACGGTATGATGAAACACGTGCAGCACATGGTGGGACTACTCTCGAGGCAGTCAGAAGCGCACGAGGTACAACTCCGGCGGCTGACGGAGGCTGACGCGACGCAGAAGCAGCAGCTTCAGCAGCTGATGGAGACGAGCAGGATGCAGCAGGACCAGCTGCAGCGGGTCTCGGAGGCGTCTAAGCCGCAGCAGGACCAGCTGCAGCGGATGTCGCAGGCCAACCTTAAGAATGAGCGGCGGCAACAGCAGCTGCGACTTGAGTGGCAACAGCAGCTGGATGACATGAGTGCGGCGTCCGTGCGGCAAGAGGCGATTCATCGGGAGCAAGAACGAAACCTAGCGGAGAATTCGAGGAAATACGAGGCTCTCCAGAGGGCGCTTCAGAACATGAGCGGGGACATGCAACACAACCAGGAGGGGCGGCGGTTGGAGGCAGATGAGACCATCGGGAAGGGGCACTTTCAGCTACTTCGACAGATGCACGAGCTCGCAGCGACCTCAACGGCCCAGCTGAAAGCGCATCGGAACCAGCAGACGGAGCTCGCGGGTACCAGGGCCGACCACGAGAAGCTTAAACGCGAGTTGAAGAGGGAGAAGGACATGCTCGTGAGTACAGCGAAGGAGCTGAAGCAGCAGCTGTGTGACAGCACGGCGCAAACAGCAAGTCAAGCCGTGCGATCTGCCCCGCAGGCTGCCAGGGAGACCGTGCAGCGGGCTGTGCAGCACGACACACCCTCAGATGCACAGCGTGCGGTGCAGCAGGACACGCCCCGCGACGACGCAGAGCGGGCCAACACGCCCCCCGAGGCAGAGCGGGCTGTGCAGCGCGACATAGCATCAGATGCACAGCGTGCGGTGCAGCAGGACACGCCCCGCGACGATGGAGAGCGGGCCAACACGCCCCCCGAGGCAGAGCGGGCTGTGCAGCACGACACACCCTCAGATGCACAGCGTGCCGTGCAGCAGGACACGCCCCGCGACGACGCAGAGCGGGCCAACACGCCCCCCGAGGCAGAGCGGGCTGTGCAGCGCGACATAGCATCAGATGCACAGCGTGCGGTGCAGCAGGACACGCCCCGCGACGATGGAGAGCGGGCCAACACGCCCCCCGAGGCAGAGCGGGCTGTGCAGCGCGACATAGCCTCAGATGCACAGCGTGCCGTGCAGCAGGACACGCCCCGCGACGATGCAGAGCGGATCAGGCTGCATGAAACCTCACCTATCACGGAACGGCCATTGCAACAGGACACACCCCTTAACGCGGAGCAGGCCACGCAGCAGGCTTCACGGGTGGACATGCAGGGGGACCACACGCTGACACAGTATCCCGCAGAGCAGAGCCAAGGTGGGTTCGTCTTTGTGCCTAAATGCTATCAGAGGCTCAGCTTTTGGGTCGAGATGGCTGACCTCCTTGGAAGCCTGCGCGAGTAGAAACATCAGGGCACACCACACACATTTTTGTGCTCTTAGGGAGTGAAAGCCTGTGGAGCCGCCTTCTGAGGGCCCCTGCAGCTCGTGGCAGTGCGTGTCTCAGGAAGAAAGCCGTGACCGACACCCTAAAACCTAGGAATTACGTGGCCACTGCGCAGCCAATGGGGGTTGCTCACTTGGGGGCAGCTATGATGGCCCTGGGGGGGCAAGCAAGGATGGTGAAGAGAATAAGGTATGGGGATGTGCGCCCCGCACAAGTTGGTGCCTTTTGGCGCGGAGGTCTACGGGAGGATTGGGTCTCCGGTGGTACATGGTGGTTTGGGGTGATGGCGGTACATGCGTGTGGCAGGGAGGGGGTACGGCAGGTGGAGGGGCGATATATTGGCTCTGACGGAGAGGGCTTGGGTGGTTAAGGTTTGGAGAGGCAGATTATACGGCGCAGTCCAATCGGGATGCACAGTGTGGTGGGGGACATAGGTGTGGGGGCATGGGACTGGGTAGGGGTGCCAGACGCAGGAAGGGCAGACGGAGGTGTTGGAGGGGCGGCTTTTTGGTCGGAGGTGTTGGGGGATCTGTCTTGGCAACCCACTTGGGATTCGATTTGGCTCACAACCCATGTGGCCTGAGCAGGTCTACTGGGGGCGGGCGTGAGATGGGATGGATGGCGTATCTTGGAGAGAGTGGAGGACATGTGGCGGGATGCGGATGCAGATGATCTTTGGAGGGCTGAGGGACAGGCCCCGGGCATCGTGGATGCGCAGTCTAAGGGGGCCTCTGCGGGCGCATGTGTGGCCAGCCAAATGCCCTGGACCTATCACCCAAGCGCCCAAAACGTTCCCATCAGAGGCGGATAAACCCTTGTCTTTGAGCTCACAGTGCGGGATTCGGATGCAGGAGCAGGGCCCTAGTGGGGTCAGGGTTGTCTTTGGGCTCACAGTGCGGGATTCGGATGCAGGAGCAGGGCCCTAGTGGGGTGAGGGCTGCGCTGGAGAGGCTCGCAGAGGGGAGCGCCCCCACACGGCTCGGAGCGGTCACGAGTGTGCCCCGATGGCTCAGGGAGACTTAGGGGCTCTCAGTCTCCACGACAGAGCTCCGGAGAATCCGGATGAAAATCCTGAACACTTTGCACTGCACTCCTTCGACTCGCGGCTTTGATGCACTGCTCATTCTTTCTTCAGCAACTTTCTGAGGCACTCTGGTGGCTAGTATACCGATTCCTGAAAGAGAGCGGCGCAAGGATGCGCACACCCCTGCGGGCGATTCTGATTCATCGGGTCACCGGGAGCGCAGATGTTCCCAGCGACGCTTCAGAAGTCAGATCTCCCACTCATAGCACCCTGCGGCATGCCGCCAAGCAGGCTTCCCACGATCGCATCAAGGAATGGCTGAAGCTGGATGACCACCCCAATGGCGAACACCACATAAATGTATGTCCCTCCCGCAGACAACCTTGTGTCCATGTGCACCTCCCTCCCTTCCCCTGCCAGTATCATGCTGACGTCCGCTTGGTCAACTTTGAAATGTGAATTTGAGATTATTGAAGTTCCGCGGGCCGCCGTTTAGTAATTTCTTACCCCAAACACACCGGACTGACCGCCATCTCCCAGTGACTGCATGATGCGCATCGCCTTCGTCTAGGCTCCACTCGGCCCTCTCACAGCCACCGTTCCCAAGGAGCGGGCCATCGCCTCGTTGTGGGCACAGCTGTGGGCTCGATGCAAGGCTTGTACTATAGGGGAGCGGGCCATCGCCTCGTTGTGGGCACAGCTGTGGGCTCGATGTAAGGCTTGTACTATAGGGGAGCGCTGTGGCCAACCTCCGAGATGGCACTGCTCCATCACGTCTTCACCACCCCCACCGTGCATGCACACGCCCCAAATTTGCTCGTGCTTTGGGCTGTGGAGTGCCCCACTTCCGAACGGAGGCGCTCAAGGCTGTCCAATGCCAGCCTCACCCCACCGTTTGCCGAGTCTATCCAAATCGTCCATGAGCGCCCAGCCAGCAGCCGTTGGGATATGCTGGTGTCGTTCACCGGCGGAGTGCATTTCAGTGTGTTTCGCTGCATTTGCGTGTCTCTAGCGCGCTGCCACTGCTCCGTAAGCATCCTCCGTTCCGTCGTCACCTGAGGGGATGACTCGTCTTCTCCTCATTCGCACTGGCAAATGCGTCCACCGTGTGTGGTCGTCATCACACTCCAGTTGAATCAGTGACGGTTCAAGTTCCCACCAACGACAGCCCGGTCTCATGACAGTCGATGGCCACTCACTGGCCGTGCTACAAGCTACGAAGCTTGCCACTCGATGTCACGCAAGTCCAGAAGCAGCCAGCACCCCGTGCGCTATTGTGAGTCATCCGGATGCGCTGTGCGGGGGCATACCTTCCCCCTGCTCCAGCAGGTCCAGGGCGTGCTGTGAGTGCGCTAGACCATAGTGTTGGTAGGCAAGAGCAGGCCCCATAAGCATTTGCTCATGCCTCATCGACGGCACACCTTCTTGTTCTGGGTGCGAAGCGCATTCCTATTCGACAGGCCACAGATTTACGACTTGTGTCTTGTGTGGAGCTATGGGCTGACGGAGCGCCACGTGAGCGTGTAGGCTGAGAGCAAGCCATGTGTGCTTATGTCCAGGATTACGCAACACCCCTACACGAGGCCGCCTCCCTCGGCCACACCGCCACCCTCATGGTCCTCATCGAGGCTGGCTCGGGCACAGAGGCTCGGGGCTTGGTGTGTGACTGTGCACATCCAACGCCACGATTCAAAACCATTGCTTGTCATCCTCCCACGCTCGCGCGCCGGTCATGCTGCTTGTCAGGACCCCATACTTGCCATGCCCATCGTATTCTTATTCAACCACAGCTGGCATGCCTGCCGCACTCGCCTGCTCCCATTTTGGCACTCCATTATCCCACCACGTCCTCTTGCACCTCACGCTCGCATGCCCGTCATGCCCGTTGTTGTTTCAACCAGTGTTCGGCGCTCGTCACGATTTGTTATATGATCGAGCGGATCGTGAGCATACTCGCGAGCGGCGATTAAACGATCATTAGGCGAGCTTGGGCTCATTTATACAACGTGACGAGCAATATCGATACATTCAGGTATGACACCGTGTTAACACTGTGTCGTACCTGCAAAATTTAACATTAAAGCTTGATCGTTTAGCGGTCTCGCTCGCGAGATAGGCCAACTTTATACGACGGGCCTGCTCGTGAGCTCGCTATGCCAGCACGTCGCGATCTGCTCGCGGACGGATAACTGAGCGCCGAACACTGGTTTCAACCTCGCAGTCCTCCACGAGAGCACGCAGCCCAGCCGGAATCCCACCACATGTATAAAGCATATTTCATATACGATATAACATATTCCATGTAAATATAAGTATATGCGATATACTACCTTATATATGGAATGCACACACTGGGTGACGCGAGGCACGGAGACCGATGGTAGCCCACCATCGCCTCAGTGGATAAGAGAAGCATGCAGGAACAAGGCGGGCCCGAACCAACAAGGCGGCCCCGAACCAAGATACTAGACACGCATATTCTCTCTTTTCAGGGGGGTTTGCGGGGCTGATTATCCAATGGGCTCTGCGGCGATGCCCAGCTAGAGGTGGTTGGCGCATGACAGGTGGAGGGGGTGGGAGGGGGGGGGAGGCCCATCCCTGATCGTGGCAAGGATGCTCGGCGGGTGGAGATGGAGAGCTTGGCTCTGATGGACAGGGCTTGGGAGAACGCGGTTGAAGAAACGGACTATGCTACGCAGCCCGGGCAGGGTGGGCATGGTGGCGGGATGCAAGGGGTCTGGGGGCACGCAGCCTGGGCTTTCCGGGCAGGCTTGCGATGGGGCAGGCGAGGCAGGAAGGACGGCATCACGGCTCCCGGAGAGTATGGAGTATGTGCGGCAGGAGGCAGAGAATCGGCGGGCGGCGCAGGGACACAGCCCGGGTTGAGGTTACTGTGGGCGCAAGCGGGGCCAGCCAGGCGGCCACGTCTCAGCACCTGAGCATCCAGGATATTTTGGCAGAGGGGGAGGGCCTCTTATCCCCGAGCCCAGAGCAGAGGGTCTGGACTCAGGAGCAGAGCGGGGCCTCGCCTGAGCGGGCAACGCCCTTGGCTGAGGAAGGGGTGGCCAATTTGATGGGGGCACAGCAGGCGGGTGGCTCAGTTTCTTGTGCGTGGGGGAATGGCCCTTCGACCTGCATAACCCAAACACTGAGCAGCACAATGGGTGACCGAGAAAAGATACGGTCGGAGTTCTGCTGCCGCGGCTTAGACTTCCGAAGCTGCTTCTGGAATAACCAATGTAACCACTGATGAAAATCAGCATTGATAACAAAAATCAGAACATTTTAGAACTCGGGTGACCCTTCACTGCCTTGTGCCCTGAACCCCTAACGCCCAATGTACGCCGTAGATAGCAGGCACCAAGGCACGCAGGACGCTGGATCCCCGGGTTGCTCCACAATGGCAGAGGCTGGATCAGGCTGAGCATGTGTTCTACACACCCTCCCTGCACGCGCAGCATACTCCTAGCGGCTCCGCCAGCCTCCTCATCGCGAAGCGTGAGCGCGATGAGAGTCGGGGAGCACTGTGCCGCCCGCGCGCACGCAGCCGCAGGTCGTGGACGGCGCAGGGGGCCCGGCGATGCAGGCATGGCAAGGCGCGAGTGGTGAGGGACGTGGCGCACGAGTAACGAAATGAGAGACGAGCTCGCGGTGTCCTCTGAGGTGGGGCTGGGGGCGCTCGCCGCGGACAGGACCTCGACACCGCTCTCCACTGGGCAGCGATGAACGGCCACACCGACACGGTTCAAAGCCTCATCGAGGCTGAGGCAGACTTAGAAGCGCGGGACTTGGTGAGCTCTGGACCTGTGATGACGACTCTCGAGTTTCTTTTGACGCTCCATCATACTGCCAGAAGGCGCATCGCACTGAACACACCGCACCGCACGACGCGGCACTGCATTGAGCGTATTGTGTTTGTGCTGCGGGGAGTGCGAGTGAAAGGTGATTGGCCGATCAGGTGTCTGTTTTGTCCCCCACTTCATATGGCTTGTGTGCACAGTCCGCTGCCCTAGATCAGAAATTCTGGGTTGGGTGAGGTGAGCAATGCAAAGGTACAGAGCTGAGTCCGCGAATGTTCGCAATACTTCTCGTACACGTGTCAGGACGTCGGCTCACGCGGAGGAGGAGAGCTGAATCGAGCCGGCGCTTGTCCCTTGGTTTTGCTCCGGGCTCGGCTCGATTGACGCAGTTTTCCAACCACTAAAATTCCACGGGCTCCAATTACTTTTCTTGTTTTGATACTCTCGCTATCTTACTGGTATTTCACAACGTCTGCACGCTGCTCAAGTCTCCCGGACATTCTGCTCTGCCGCCCTCTGTGCCGGAGCCGGCCACCCGAAGCGCCTTTCTCATGGCACGATCTGGTACCGCCGTGGGGTCAATGCAGGCCTGCGCTACCGAGGAGAGCTGTGACCACCCACCGAGGTGGCAGTGGGGATGGTTCTTCGGCACCTTCCCCACTGCCCAAGCGCTTGTCGCTGCGTCTTTCATGCGCTGCGCTCCGAAAAGTGCCCCCTTTCTGGAGGGAGGCCCTCGAGGCTGCACCTTCTGGAGGGAAACCCTCGAGGCTGCACCTTCTGGAGGGAGGCCCTCGAGGGTGCACCTTCTGGAGGGAGGCCCTCGAGGGTGCACCTTCTGGAGGGAGGCCCTCGAGGCTGCACCTTCTGGAGGGAAACCCTCGAGGCTGCACCTTCTGCAGGGAGGCCCTCGAGGCTGCTCGCCACTAGGCTCAACAAGTCGATGCCAGATCCCAGCCCGAGCATCTCGGCCTCTCCCCGCACAGCCTCCAGCAGCCGCCGGGCACGTGGCTCCGCAGAGTCCGTCTGCATGCCTGCGCCTCCACGCTGCGCCCGGAGCCCGGAGCTGTGCTTCAGGAGCCCTCGCAGCCGCTGCACCCCCCCACTAGGGGATGGGCAGCCTTCTCTTCACTGCCTGATGGTCAGCTCCAAATTATCAGCCAGCGTGCGCTCCCCGGCATCGCCCTGCCTGCGCCTGGTCTCCGGCAGGGCACGAGCGCCACGTAGGCGCAGGCCTGCTGGAGGACCTCCTCGCTCACTGGCTGCAGTGCCACTGCCACGCGGCGCACTCCAGGTCTCGCCAGCCACCTCTACTGCATCGTCGGACAGCGCCGCCATGCTCCTCAGCTCCCGGGTCACCCCGGTGCCTTTTTTGCTGGCTCCGCAGAGCCTATGTCCTCGCAGCAAGTCATGGATTGCCGACAGGTGGCGCTTCATCCAGGCCACCCGTGCCTTGCCCTTCGCCAGCAGACGGCATCGTGTGGGTCTAGTGCCTCCTCCGAGTAGGTGACGGCATCGTGTGGGTCTAGTGCCTCCTCCGAGTAGGTGACGGCATCGTGTGGCTCTAGTGCCTCCTCCGAGTAGGTGACGGCATCATGTTGCAGCGTTAGTGCCTCAATTCTGCCGTTGGGTTTACTTATCAGCTACTGCGCCAGAAAATTAATGAAAAGTTCCACAGGCTCCGAGATGAGCATATTGCCTCGTATAACCCCCTCCTCGGTTGATTTTTTCCTTATTGGCAAACGGCGTGCTGACTGTGTGCAGACTGTACGGCACAGGAGCAGCAAACGGCGCTGCACTGGGCCGCGTCTCACGGGCGTTCGGAGGTGATCAGGAGCCTCATCCAGGCGGGTGCCAATGTGGAGGCGAAGGATGTGGTAAGTCTTGGCAGACTTGATGCACTGGACTCTGAGTTCTTGGGGTCAACCCCGCCTGCACAATCACAACAAGTGCGTCCGTCCCTGCTTTCCGGGTGTGTGTGAGGATGGTATTCATTTGATGGCGGATTGCCTCACAGAGCAAAGCTCGCAGCTATGCAGTCCGTCGATGTGGCGCCAGAACAGAAGTCCATCGGCAGTCTGAGGAGTGTGGTCCCGGGAGGGTTCCTCTGCTCAGTGCGTCAATTGAGGGGGCGTGCGGACCACAGGATCGGAGAACCGCGCTGCACTGGACGGCATCGAACGCACACCTCGAGAGCGCGCAGGCGCTGATCGACCAAGGCGCGCTCCTGGAGACGAGAAGCTATGGTGAGCACCAGCCTCCCAGTCCCTCCCTCCACCAACTTCCCCCTTTGTGGTCGCCCCCTCCGCTTACATCGCCCCCTCCACCCCCTCCCACCCCCTCCACCCTTTTCCACCTATGTTGCCCCCCACCAGCCACCCTCTACCAAATCCAACCCCACTCAGCCACCCCCTGCACCTACGTCGCCCCCTCCAACTGCCTGCGCCAAAGTGGCCCATCCAGCTGCGCCCTCCGTTAATGCAGTCCATCCAGCCGCCCCGTCCACCGATGCCGGCCTCCGCGCCTCCTGTGTTTGCCAGTGTTGGTACCGCAATCAGCCACCCGGCCGCGCCATCGGTGTCGCCGGCGCCCTCGGCGAGGCCATGCCGCAATCTCTGTTGGCAGTTTTGGGCAGTCTCGCGCCTGGCGCCTCGTGGCCAGCGGCGGTTGTCGCCGCTGGCTGCTCCCCCGGCGCCGCGCCCGGCGCTCAGAAGCCGGTGGGCCGATAAGCGCCGCACTGCGGGTTCGGCTTCTCTGATAAGAACTTCACTGCGAGGTATATCAAAAGCCTTTGAATTTTTATGCGGTCCGGATGTCTGTTTGCGACACTTCTCGGATCTCGTGCTCCCCGGCCCTGACTCCCCCCTGACTCCCTGCATGGAGCCATGGCGGCCATCGCTGCCCTGCTTTGAAAAACCTTTCCCAGGCGCTTGCAGGCCGCCTCGAGTGCGGGCGAGGGAGACGGTCACGCGGGAGCCCGGAATTTCTGGGCCCCTGCCCCCTCCTGGAACAGTCGCATGGTCCCAACGCCAGACGGAGGCTGAGGAAGGCTTTGCAAGAGCGGCAATGCGGTGCTTGTGCCTGTGCCTGCGCCTGTGTATGTGCATGTGCATGTGCCTGTACATGTGATAGCGCTGTGGGAGCACCCCTGAATCAGGAAGAGAAGACCCCACTGCACTGTGCAGCAATGAGCGGCCACACGGAGATGGTGAATCTGCTGATCACGCAGGGTGGCGACATCTACGCCAAAGATATGGTCAGTCCATCCAGCGGCGCCCACGAGCCTGCATTCCCCCCTTTCCCCCCACAGTCAGTCCATCCAGCGGCGCCCACGAGCCTGCATTCCCCCTTTTCCCCCACAGTCCAGTCCATCCAGCGGCGCCCGCGGCCTGCATTCCCCCCTTTTCCCCCACAGTCCAGTCCATCCAGCGGCGCCCACGAGCCTGCATTCCCCCCTTTGCCCCACAGTCAGTCCATCCAGCGGCGCCCGCGAGCCTGCATTCCCCCGTTTCCCCCACAGTCCAGTCCATCCAGCGGCGCCCACGAGCCTGCATTCCCCCTTTGCCCCAGTCCCAGTCCATCCAGCGGCGCCCGCGAGCCTGCATTCCCCCCTTTTCCCCCACATAACATAGCGCTTTTGGGCGCGTGTAAGCCCTCCCCTGGTGTGAGCATTTTGGGCACACGTCAAACTTTTCCCTGGGCCCTTCGTCTGCATTCGGCAGCCTCCAATCGTAAGGGGAGCTTCGATTTGAGTCTTCCCAGTCAGCACGCTCGCGCGGTCCTCTGGCTGCCCTGACCGTCTGCTCGTCTGCGGCAGACAAGATGCATGTGTTGACACTAGAAGGGGCCTCGGGAACTGTTCTTCTGCGTACCGGAAATACGTTGTAGCTGCTTCCGCCCCCCCAATTCGTTTCTGAAACGCCAGTCGCCACATCGCCTCCAGGCCCTTGCACTGGTTTGGGCGTTTTCGCATCTCTGTATGGGGTCCGATGTAGTATTCAGATTCGGGAGTGGGACTGTCTCACCCCTCTGCTCCCCTGGGGAGCCTGCCGCACATCTCAAGGGACGGGGGGAGCGCTTCCCACATCTCATCTAAGGGCTGCTGCAGTCCTGTGTTCAGGGCACTCCCATGTCCTGCCCCCTCTCCGTGGAGGTAGCCGCTGACTCGGCATGGGCTGCCCCCCTTTCTCGCTCCTCCCAAGGGCGCGAAGAGTGTGTTGCATTGGGCAGCGCTCAACGGGCACAGGGAGGTGGTCATTGCGCTGCTGCGCGCGGGAGCCGAGAAGAACGCTGAGGACAAGGTGCACAACTCACTCCACTCTCGTCCACCTTCTCTCTCTTCCGTTCTGCGACACGGAAGTAGCGCCGTGCTTTGCTATCCGTTCGTCGATTAGCTCTCCCACGCAATACGCGCAAGTCCTGTTTATCAAACGGTCCCCACAATGTTCAGGTATGTTTTGGCATTGACGGATTCTCCATCCAACGGCTTGAGTTGCTCCCCACACGGTCCCTTGCATCCGCTTCATTGGCCATCCCCTTACCCCAGCCGAGGAGCTCCGCCGAAGGGCTCAGGGGCGCGCTTGGTGGGAGCTCATGTCCGCCAGGACGCGCACACTCCCCTGCACTGGGCGGCGTGCAATGGACACACATATGTTGCGAAGGAGCTCGTCACGGCAGGCGCCGACCTCGAGGCCCGCACTACGAACAAGAGCACACCGCTGCACCAGGCTGCGCGGGAAGGGCACACTGCCATCCTGAAGAGCCTCATTGTGGCGGGCGCCGACCTTGATGCCCTCGATGAGTGTCACCGCACGCCCCTCCACTGGGCTGCGAGTGGCGGGCATCCGGAGGCGGTGAAGACCCTCGTCGACACCGGCGCCAACCTTCACGCCCAGACTAAGGTGCCGGGTCCGGGAGGGGGGAAAGTGGTCCCGAAAGGTATAGCGAGGGGTCACTAAGAAGGAGGCTCCTACGAGCACTCCGATATTTCAGCGGGAGATGCGAGGACCGTTGCAATGGGCTGGCATGGGTATGAGGGACGCAACCTTGTGATCGAAAGTGAAGGGTCCAAGAAGGGTGTGCAAGAGTGATGTAGTGATGTAGTGCTGCTGCTGCTGCTGCATGGGAGGGACTGGGGTTGCGGCAGGACACCTTTACGCCACTGCATGCCGCAGCCCGTAGAGGAAGCTCGGACGTGGCGGAAATCCTATTGCAGCTTGGTGCCGACATCGACGCCCGGCACATGGTGAGGCATCGCAAGGCATGCTGCATTGAGGATCAGGCGGGCAAGCTCCAGCATCTGCGCCGCGTTCAGTCTCGTTCATCTGCGCCTCACGCCTATAGCGAGGCTGCACTTTTTTTCTTGCGGAGAACAGGCTTTCTAGTGATCTTCTCCCTGTTGGGCCGGGATGATCTGTGAGTCACCTGCCTCGCCGGAGCGAGCAGCCCCGGAGAAGGTGCCTTCTGTTCGATGCACCCGCTTTGGGACCGAAGGTGGCCCGCTCAGTCGGGGCTGTGAGGTCATCCTAGTCCCACGCTCCCGACTCGAGGCTGTGGTGTGCTGAGTGTGTGCCATGCTGCACAGGGTTTGAGCACACCGCTGCACTGGGCAGCGGGCAACGGACATGTGGATTGTATCGGCGCCCTCATTAAGACAGGAGCCGACCTGGAGGCCCGCGATAAGGTGCCGCCATGTGCTTCTTACTCCCCATTCGTCCACACCTCCACTGGTCAACGTCCGTAGAGCCAGTCAACGGGGGAAATACGGATTGAAGAAACTCGGATGGGGCGGCGGATAAAGAGGGCGTCAGACAAGCAGCAAGAAACATAGGGGATGGGGGAGTGCATGGCATCTATGGGGTGAAGAGGCGGGAAGGTATTCGGGGGTGAGATGTAGAAGCGCCAGATATTTAGGAATTAGGGTTGTTTAGGGTTTGGTGAAGGTAGTGGTTGGTGAAGAGCTTTCCTTCCCCACCCGGGGGGCAGTCTCCGTCTTGCCACAGTGATCAGAAGTGCTTCACAGCAGCGCTATGACAGTCATAATTCAATCACCCACATCCTATCATGGCGATGCGAAATAGTGCCTCAAGGCGGCATGTGGAGAGTGGGCACTGCAGGATGAAATGACCGCGCTGCATTGGGCCGCGCGTAGCGGACAGACAAATGCCGTGCAAATGTTGGTTGCTGCGGGGGCTGCCAAGGAAGCAAGCGATTCGGTGCGTGCGGAGCGCGACACCTTCGGCCGCGCCTCCGAGTTTTGTATATTCAGTTATTCAGTTAGTATCGCAAAAGATGGCGACACCGTGCATTGCACAAGCGTATAGACAGTTCGCTCGTCGAATAGTCACAGAGTGACCAATCACATCACGCAAGGTGTCATTGTTCTTTTATGCAATCACTTTCTGTGATTCTGCGGAAGTCTGGAAAGTCCCGAGTCCTGGATCACTACCATCTTCCCTTCATGTATGATTCCAAACAGACAATCGCCGCCGTTCTTCACAGATTTGATCCTACAGCAGTTGCCCCCTGCTCCCTCGCCCTGGAGCTAGGGTTTCTCAGGGTTTCTTTAAGGTTAATTCAGGTTTGAACCCGTATGAGCTGTGGGGACTCTAGGCAGTTAGTCTTTACACCAAATTGAACTGGCAGAGGGTGCGGATTCCAGTACTGGGGGACCCTCGGAGGCAGTGCATACCTGGTAGATCTCTAAGGAGAGTACACGAGGCGCAATGGCTCGTGCGATGGGCCGTGCGCAGATTCCAGAGCTGTGTTGAATTGTAGAGATAGAACTCATTAGCCGACGCACCCTTCCCCATATCTGCATGCCCATATGCACCTTTGCCTCAACAACTTAACAGGTTAAAATCGCGGCCGCTAATATTATTTTCCACTCTTCAGCATTTTCGGTTCTGATTGCTTCCGGTTGGAGGAGCCGTATTCAAGCATGAAGTTCAAGTATACGCGGTATCTCTTACCGGAAGAACCCTATCTGCTGAGTCTCTTTGTGGTCCCCTGAGCCTCTCTCAAAGAGTATAAGTTTCTCAACGTTTTCACGTCATCATGCTCTGCTCTGCTCATGCTTGACTCATACTCGAGCCATAAGAGGGACACAGATACAAGATCGTGGTCCGGGTGCCACAATTTCCGCAGGATCATCGCACGCCATTGCAAAAAGCTGAGGATAACAGCCACAAAGAAACTGTCGAGGCACTTATTACACTCGGGGCTCATCCAAATCCAAATCGAGTGTCTAACGTGAGTACATAAAGCCCTCGGGGTATCCCTTGTTCTCGGCCCGGTCTGCGATGTCCCCGAAGCAGCTGTTGCCCCATCAACGTGAGGTCCGTGTGGAGCTTGCAGGTCTCCACACATGTGGTATGATCCAAATAAAGGGGGTCCTTACATCATGCTGTCCCATGCGCAGACCTGATGGTCACTCGGCAATCCTCTTCAGCGCACAACCCATCACTCACCCTTTTGTGCCCAGCCTATCAACCGGCTTGAGTTGAGCACCTGCTCAAAAATTACAGCGTCCGACAGACGTTGTTTGCTTTACCATCCCCCCTCTTCATCTACTGCATGTATCGTGCAGCTCACCACTTCTGTTGACCTTATTGGGCGGTTGCACGCAGGCTACTTTGAGTGCTGATGTTGAAAACTTTTTCGTCTCTCCAGTGAAGTCCTTATCGAAACTGTTCTCTCCCCGTTGAATGGCCGAGCAACCGCTTAAGCAAACGTAGGTGACAAAGTATAATGCCATTCAGGAGGTAAAGGTGTAGAGTTATTAGATTCGGGAACTGTTCCGGTTATACTTCTCCAAGTCGAGTTGAAGAAATATTTATTGAAAAAAGACATTCCTCCCCAATCGAATCTTCGCTGCTAAAGGGGCTACCCTCACTTCCGTGTCGATAAAAGTAGAAAGTAGCACATGAGACATATCATACACAGCCCGTTTTCCTGAAATTGTGCTAGGGTGAAGATGGGCGGCTTTGCTAGTAACTGTGGAACAGCACGTGTGCTCGTTGCATCAAAGTTGGTATTATTCAGACCGATGGGTGGGACCAACATAAACGTATGCTGACACATAATACGGACTCTGCCGCAATGGCGTGATGATTTACGCCAGCATCTCGATGCATTGTCATTAAACGTGCCTTCAACGCATGACACCGCTGCTGACTCGTGTTCGTGCATGCCAAATTTGACACACATTTGAAGATACCGTTATCGGTTCAGGCCCTTAAATCAATACAGTAACAAGGATATGCTACAGTAATATTCCGACCGCTATGCTGGTAAGTATATTCATTGACACACCTAAATATTAATCGATTAAGTGTGGAAAGCATTGTTGATGAGGGGTGCTATGTGGATAGTTCTCTAGTAGTGTTACCATCATGTTATTATATCGTATTGCCCCATATACACAAATCAGTTATGGTGGGGTGAAGGTCTATGTAGAAGAAGGAAGAGTTACTCACAGCGGCGCTCTCGTGTCAATATCTGAGCTGGTCGTGACTCTCATACAGCATGGGCATATCGCCTGTGGCATACCATCATACCGTCATGATGTTATGATGTCATGATGATGGCATACTATCATCAGCTCATACTGCCATCCGTCGTAGCGTACTACTGGTCCCCTAGTACACGTTTTGACGACAACATAATAAATGCGAATAGCTCGGAACCTCTGGAGAGGTTTCGGGAGGTGCGACTTTTATTGAAAGGTCTTTCGATACCCCGAATCAGCACGCAGCTTTCGGAAGGCTCCCAAACCGGTTTCGGAAGGTTCCAGCGATTCGTATATATTCCGTATAAATCGGCGCGTAAGCTCTTCGACAGTTGTGTACAGCGCAGGCAATGTCGATTGTTTCAGGAGGCGGAGGATGCAACATGGAACACGCGGAGCTTTTCGACCTATTGGTTGTTGTTCGGGGTGAGAGTCCTAAACAAGGACTCCCTCCGGAGTAATGAAACACTTACTGGAAATGCTTGGAGAGCATCTCGGTTGTAATGCAGAGATCGCAAGGATAATATCGGAGATATCGATTAGGTCGGTTAAACCTTAAATGAGTCGGAGTTACTATGCACCAGAGGTTGGTGCCACTTGCAACTAATTAAAAAACTGACGTAAGAGCTTGCTCAGTTCTATTAGTAGCAACCTGTCGACTCGAATCCCCTCGGCTCACCTCGGATTCGAATGTCACATGTCCAGTCACTTCTAATTCATCAGTCCCGATGTATGCCATGTCATACAGCCCTCAGACTGCAGCTGCCAATTAACTCTGATCTGACTTCCTGATAATCATAGATCTGACGATGTGGCAAAAACTGAGGCTCTCCTGGTTTCCCTCCAGTTCTTTTCGGCTGTTTGACAATAAATGGTTTCCCACCATTTCTGGTTGGTTTCCCACCAATTCTCTCAACCTGATCTGCTGTGGGTGCAGATGTTCAAAAGTCACATTCTGTCAGTCACCCTCGTCATATCTCTCGTTAATACTTGTGACTGTCATCAGTGTTGTCACTCGTCACTCTGACACGTCTGTCTCTTGTGCTGACTCGCGATACACCCTAGTACAGTTGTAGCGGATGGTTGATTCACGGCTCGCAGGGCTATGGAATTGCTTGCAGGGCTAGTCATGATTACCAACACGGGTGAACGCTGGGAATTTGCATGATGTTTATTTAGGTGGTAGTTTTGGCATTTGGATGAGTTTTTTGTTTGCTGTGCCTTTGACCTCTAAATTGTGACATGAGAACCTTCCAATACAGTTTCTGATACCTCTTTATATACGTACATCCCCGAAAGTCAATAATCGGATTCGAGTCCTAGGAATGTGGGGTCTCGTTTCAAAGGGCTCGATTACGGTACTCCTAGGAGATGGAAATAATTTCGACCGAATACCTGAATCCGATTTCACTTTCGGAAGGAGAAATGACTTTATAAGAGGTTTTTTGGAAGCGCCCCTAATCTGCTGTTCTGGAAACTTACGGAACCGTTTTTACTTCAACGTGGAAATCGTTAAACTAGCTTGACATATAGGGAGGTTTGCCACCATGGAACGGTTTGACTACTCTATCAGTCAAACTTTTGCTGTTGCTTAATGGACGAGTCTCCATTATTCTTGCCGAAATTTTAATTATTACACGTTTTAAAAAAAGATGTACGTAACGTCTAGAATAGACGTTTAGGCAGACTTTACTGAGCCTTGTCATACATATTATTTATGACCTCCCTGATGGTGGTCTGAAACGCGAAATTATTGAGTCAAACGGAAAAGCGGGTTCCGAGATAAATAGAACAGGTTCAAGTCAAACAAATATATACTTTAATACTTAATTCGCACTTACTTCGAATAAATACGATATCACCGACTGCAAACACAAGGTCGATCCCATACGAGATCTTCATACATTTCTAGCAGCACGAAAACGAAAACATGCAGAATTACTATTAATTTGCTACAACTGTAATTCTACAACCTGAATCATCCCAGTCGTGCATGTAGTGGCTGCGCGCACGTTACAGATCCTGCGTGGACACATCTTATTTTTTGTCAGTGTTACGAATGAAAGACATCTCTAGCACAAAGAAACAAAGACACCATCAATCCCTTCTTTCGGTGGCATGGTCGGCAAAGACCGGGGAACATTCCCGCCAGGGGCACACCCCAATCACGCTGCCACGATTCATCAGCGAACAAACGGAGGTGCAATGCTGCAAAACGCTTTTCAAACTAACACAAGCCTTCACGCGATCACTATAGATGGAAAGAAGAATGAGAAAAAAAAAACAAGATCAGGGCACGCAAACGCTCCACAGCCTGCTGATGCGAACACAGCGCTATGATCAGGCCACAACAGGTGAACATCCCAAATAACCTTGCAGATCTCGTTCAAAGATTCCTTCGTTCACGAAAGATCTGGATGTCTGTAACAGCACTCCGTCCGTAAAACACTTCCTCCAAGCATATAATCCTCAAACAAAACTCAACACAGATCAAACTCAAACAAGCAAAACAAATAAACCGCTCAGCCGCCACGGTGAAATTCTTAACAAGCTTCTCACAGGCTTCTCGCTTTGTCTTGAGCTGTTCGTGTTTAACCCACACCAGTCCCTCACGAATCTGAGTGATCTTGTGCGGTGTGTCACGGTGTGCGTCAGTGCGTGACATGTGACATGACAATCAAATTTTTATGACAGGTTGATAGCTGACACGCGATGCGATGCGCCGCGAGGCGAACTGACGTCACATGAGACATGTCATCACTCAGCACGTTACACGACACTCGAAATTTCAACAGCGCATGCGACACAGACCTGGAGTCTCAATCTCAAAGTTATTAAATACTTATTAAAACCTGCATTTAAAGGTCACACCACGTGCAAACAAATTAAAATTTTGAACTCCCGTTTTCGCAAACCTTTAAGTTTCCTCAAACTAAATGCATTATCATCATAATATTCAAACTACCAACAACTTTTTTAAATTATTTCCTGAAAGTTTGGGTGCCCCTTAATGAAAATGAACGACGAAACCTTTGAAACCGCAGAATAATTTCCTGCAACAGAATGTGCGCCTGCGCAATTCGTGTAACACTTTTGTTGATATGGAACGTGCGGAATGTCGTCCAGCTAAACATGTGGACGATATCAGGAAGGCAGGGAAGCGATCGCCAAAGCAACTATTCTGATTTTCGATGACAAACAATACAAAACCTAGTCACAAGGCGTCGGTGAGATTTATGTCACCCAACATAAGATTATGCGTGCATTGACAGGATCATCTTTGCAAAGTTTTACAATGATTACTGGGAATGTTATTGTCATATAACGAAATCTACACCCTTTCTCATTGTGACGGTGTAGAGGCGTTGCTACAAATATTCACTATACTCCATTTGCATATGCATGCATTGCTGAGCTCATTTGGTGTCCACCTCACCGAATATTGCAACAAAAGCAGCGTAAAATGTGTTTCCTTAAACCCGTTGATGATTGCAAATGACATCACACATTGGTCGAGTTTATGAGCGTCAGTGGACACACCGCTAGAAAAACATGCACACAAGCGGGTCTCCAGCTGTATTGATGCATATTGGATTTCTCATTCCGTGCGCGCTGATCAACGAACGTGAAATAGAAAAGCTGCGAAATTACCGGTAACTTGAAAATGCGGGCTAGTAATTACTGGCAATTACTGGGTAATACTTTTACCAGTGATTGCCACAACATATTACTCCCATATTTAGCACATAAGTATGGTATTTCGGGGTCGGTAATTACCAGGTAATACCCTTTCCAGTAACTATCACAAAAAATTCCTCCGCAGCCTTATGAAGTAGCCCCTCGCATGCTTTTCACAATGTCTGACGTCTATTCATCAACCTATTAGCTGCTCATTTACCTTTCTCCCGATAAGCCACTGTTGCTGTAAGGCAACCGATTCGTGCACCAGTACTCCGTTTACTGTGCAGCCGTCTCTAATCCCGCATGTCCAAAGTACCATGTTGAAAGTGACCGGCACCCAATGTTGCAGCTTTGTTTCTACGAAATAGCGTCTTTCCATGGCCACAATCACCCTCTTTGGAAAATGCATTACATCAATCACATTTAACTGCAACTCTGCAAGTGCGAAAATCGTACTTATACAAAATACATACCAAAATGTGATATGTTGGACATACACGTCATTTGAGAATGGGAGTTTCCCATTCTGCCTTCTTGCACTCCGCTTTCTTGCACTCCTGCAGAACAGGCACAGCGCATGCTTCTTTCAAATACCAAGTCGCGCTTCTCAATATGACAGCAAATCGCACACAGCATTTTACCATCACCTCTGTGAGCCAATCGCCACTCACCTTCCTCAATCGGTTTCGTTTCATCATCTTGAACCGTTGTTGTATCAATTTCGCCGCTTTACAATGTACCGCGAATTTTGACACCTCAAAATCGAACTCCAATACATTAGTGGGGATCATACCATCCTTCACGTGCCCTGATAGTGCATTCTCCCAACTTTCACCGTCAGAGCTCTTAAATTTGAAGCGCACTAATCCCTCCAAAACCCAGGCCCGCTCGCCCTGAACGCAATGCTGCTCGTCTCCAGAGAAACATCACACTTGCTTCCCGTTGGCACGCCACGTGGCGCCCAGCACGCCACCGCGGCTCCCTGAAGTCAGCGCACGCCTCCTGCCGGCCGCACTCCGCGCAGAAGCCCACCGACGCCGAGGCCAGGCCACGCACGCAACGAGGGTTCTAACGTGTGGAGGTCCCTGTGGATACCACGAACAGTTGGCCGACCATAATCCCTCTAGAGCTCTTCAGCACAACGCCAAGTGCTTCTAACATACACTGTTGTGGCCAGGGAGCGTGCTTCCGGCCACCCCCAGTCACTTTCCCCAATGACCGGTCATGCCAACTTGTGCTTCTTGTGCTAAAACCTGAGCCATCTCTGTCTGCAGCCCCTAATGTTCGCGCCATCACACGCAAGTCCCCGCACCGAGCGCACTGCGGCCAGACCAGGAACTCGGATCCGGCGCCAGTGGAGCGGCGATGCGCCTGCCAATCTGTGCCGCCTCCACCCGGGGTCCCCCATCCAGCACAGATGCCTGGTCCCTAGTCCTACCGGCGGCCAATAGTTCACCAGCCGGGTGTCGCCTTCCCCGAGATGCGTCAAATGCTTAGCGCTTGCTTATCCTTGTGCCAGTTTCTTTGATAGCCAGTCGCCACGCCGCCAGGCTGCCTCATAAGCTCTGTACGGCTGTGCTGCGCGTGCTGCGGAGGAGCTGGAACAGAGGGAGGGGTGTCGGGGACCGGAGACCGGAGAGCACTGTGTAGAGAGACTCGTCTTCCGTGATGCGAGGCATCTTGGACCCATTGACATAGAGGTTGGTCACGCTGTCCACACCAGTGTCCTTCACGGCGATACGAAGCAGGCGCTTGCACGCCTCGAGCTCGTCGGGATGGCTCAACCGCAGCAGCCAGTGGATGTCGGGCAGGTCGGAGTTGAAGATGTTCAGTGGGCCGAGGCGCTGCCCGATGGTGCCTTGCGCCTTCTGCTGCCTCCCAACCACCCCGCTTTTTATTACACTTTTGTCGGCCGCTTTTTATTACACGTTTGTCTGTGCTCAGCAGCGGCGCTGAGGCTGCTCCAGCCAGCCCGCCGCCTTGGCTGCGTCCTGCACGTGGGATGCCATCTCACAGGGACCCCGGCTCTTTGCCAGAGGCTCCGATATGTGCAAATCCAATATTCCCCGAGCGGAGCGGTTAGCCGGCCTGTATGTAGCGCGGGCCCGCCCTTAGCCGGCACGGGAAAAGAGGGGGGAGGGGAGATGCACGGTGTCGATGCAGGCGCGGCGGATGGTCATGCCAGGCGTGCCGCACCTTGCTAAGCTTCTTTATTACATCCGGGAACCGCGCACGGTCTAAGACCCTCTGATAGAAAATCACCACCACCTGTCGGCCCCCCATCCCGCGTACCGGTGCCAACTGGTGAGGAGCTCGGCTCACCGGTGTGACCGAAGGGGGCACTCGTTGCTGCAATGGCGGCGAGAGCACCGGCCTGCTTTCGGAAAGCGGCACATCCATGCGGTGTATATTCCCCTTCGGTACACTTGCATGCCAGGGTTTTCCGAGATCGCTCGCTATCGCGGGCCCACTTTCATCGCTCTGTTGATATCCGAGCGCCGTCACGGGCGATCAGCCCAACACCCCTGGAGCCAGCTCTGCCCTGGATAGCGGATCTGGACTGCACCGCCTGAAAGGGGAGCCTGGCGCCTGTGGCCCCGTCTCCACCAATCTCTGACTGTTCATCAAAGCGCGCCTGGGTCGCACACGCTCGTCGGGACACCGGTGCGGTCGCGCTCGAAGCATGAGGCCCACTGTTGTGTGACACCCCCACGGCGCACCCTCACGGCGCACCCTCCGGAGCGGTGGGTAGCTGGCAGTCGAGGCCCCGCCACTCGCCTGTGCTGCTGTCTGCGGCTCCGCTCCACAAGGTCCGCGCCGCAGAGAGCACACACCCCTGGTGGCAGGCCGGGGGCCCTCCTAGGGTGTCGGCGCACCTCGGTCATATCCTCGTCGCTGCCCTCGAACTTCTCCAGCAGCTGACACAAATGCTTCGTCTGAGGAATCAGCTCATCGCCCCCCGCCCGCCCCTCCGAGCTCGCCTCACTCTCTTGCAGCTCGCTCAGTCTTTCCTGCGATTGGCCGCAGAAGTAGCGGCGGACAGAGGAGCTCGACGGTGGCCAGTCATGGAGGTGCAGGCGTGAACCACATCGACGGCACGCATCGACGAGATCCCATCACCTGGCTGCCGCCGCCGAGGGCTGGCCGCATGCTCGGGATGCTCTGCGTCGAGCTTCGGTCGGCGCCCCCAGCAATGCGGCGGATAAAATCAGACGCGACGGCGCCAGCAGGGGGTTCCACATGGGGAACGCCCCACAGCACTACCTCGTTAGCCCTAACTCTCCACCCTTGGCGACCTAAATCAGCTCTGCCACAGCTCATCCCTCGCGGCCACGCAGGTTCAGGAGAACGCGGGAGAAACGCTCCCAGGGGGCGAAGGGGGAAGATGAGCGCACGCCACAAGGGGGGATACAATATGCATATCCGTACACGCAGATTCCTGCTGCAATACCACCGACCGCGGTGTTGCACATCGAACTGCGGAGCCCCTTCCTGCGAGGTTGCAGTGCTCGTGAATCCTGCAGCGAGTGTCGGGCGAGGCACGGGGGACTGCACCGTGATGTACTGGTTGACAGAATACACACGCAGGGCCCTCAGAGCCCCCTTCCGGTCCCGGATTTTCAGCGCCTTTTCATGGTCCTCCTCCTCCTCTTCATCCTCCTCCCCCTGCTGTGCCACCCCCGTCCAACTTCACCACCACTTTTCCCCTCCGCTGATTTCACGGCCGGTGCTGGGTCTTCTGCATTCGCCATGCGTTGCTGCAGAAGGGGATTGCCACCCTCTCTAAAGCTGCAGTGCAGAAGTGCAGCGGCCACCACTCGGGCGAAATGGCTGCGCAGAAACTGAGACTGAGACAGCGCTGCGCGGGCATCAGCGCCCCGCGCCTGCGGACTGGTGCAAAGAGAACCCCCGAGATTCGCGCGAGCACCCTTCGCACCCAGCGGCGTGAGGATTCTCCCGCTATGCTTCGTGAATATGTGTCAACATTCCAAAACCCCGTCCAAACCAATGCTCGAAAGGTTCCCGTCACATCAATGCTCGAGAGGTCTCCGCCACACCAACTCTAAATTAGGCGCCAGTCACACCAACGTTCGAGAAGTCCCCGTCACACCAACTCTAAAGGCGGTCCCCGTCACACCAACGCTCAAAAGGTTCCCCTCACAATGTGACCGGGAGGCCCTGTGTGCGCCATGTTGGCAGGTAAGCCGACCGATGTGTTCTGCAGTGGACGGCTCTGAAGGCAGCGGCCGCACCTTCAGGGGGGAGCCGCGCGCCTGCCACGATGTCCCGGATGAGGCCTTCACCGACTTCAGCGCCAGGCTCTCGGCGCGAGGGCTGAGGTTCTCTCTGGGAGTGGCCGGGGATGCCAAGGCCGCGATCTCGAAGATCTCCTCCTGGGCCCTTGAGGACAGGGATGGCATGGACCGCCGGTGCTTGCGAAGGGGCGAAGGGGCGGGGGAGACACTCCTGTCCGGGCGGGGGGTCAAGGGCGAGGTCGGAGATGTGGACATGGAGGGCACGGACAGGCGGTGCACGCGTCTGGTGAAGGTCTGCTCCTCCCTTCTGGGAGGTTTGGAGGGCACATGCTCGACCGCCGCTGGGGGCTCGGGGGAGGGCATCGAGGGCATCGACATGCGGCGTGCACGCGGGGAGCTATGCTGCTCCTTGAGGCTACTGCTCTGAGGACGGAAAGGTTCCATCCCCGCCCCGAACCCCCGCCACCCCTCGGCTCGGACCCACATCTGTTTGCGTTAGCACAACGACGGATGGTAGTAGGCTCAGTGACTTCAATGAAAGGTCAGCACAGTGCAGTGAGTCCCTTCTGGACAGTTCAGTGGGCGGGGGAGCCTCAGCCACCGCTATTGAATGTCAGATGCACCGCCTTAGCGTAACTCCCTGGATGTCCCCGGATGTCATCCAGTCCTATTGGAGGTCAGACCGAATAACGCTGGAAGCCCTCCTGAGACATAATGAGACGGGAGACCACCACCATTCCAGTTGAAGCCCTCCTGAGACATCCACCGCCGCTCGGGTCTAGGGGGTCCCCCCATGCCCCTGCCCGCACCGACCGCCGCTCGGGTCTAGGGGGTCCCACCATGCCCCTGTCCGCACCGACCGCCGCTCGGGTCTAGGGGGTCCCACCATGCCCCTGTCCGCACCGACCGCGCAACGGTGGGAGGGGGAGGGGGAGGGCACAACAAGAGCGCATAGCGCAGGGGAAGACCCCCGCACTGTGCAGATGGCCTTCGACTGCTGCACGGGGGATGCTTGCAGAGGGAGGGAATGGCACCTGACTGAGGGCGGTGCGGCGCGTTGTGGCGGAGACTCCAAGGAGGTTCTTCACGAGCGTGGCGCTCCGCTTGAAGCGGCCTGGTGGTTGCACGCTCCTCATCAGCGCCCGTGCCTCCTTCAGGGCGAGCTTGCGCTCCGCCGCGTTCTTGTTGCGGTTGAAGTTCACATTCCACAGCTCCATGAAATGGTTGTGGAGGTACTTCTGCAGGATCGTCCCACCCCCCCCCAAACCCCAGCCCTCGCGGTCGGCGAGGAGGTAGCCCGAAAGTCACAAGCGCCCACGACGGACGTGGGAGGCGGAGGGGGAGCCGGGCAGTGCAGGCGGAGGGTGAGCCTGGATTTACTTTGGTGTACTCGACGATGGTGCACGGGTCTGGAGGGCCTCGGGCCTCGCAGAGCACCGAGACCAAGGATAAGAGGCGCAGATCGCTGATGACGTTGTACTTGGCGCCCGTCGAGGAGTCGGGGAGGTCGTAGCTCACATAGTCTAGCCTCAGTGTCCCCTCCTTCGGCAACTGCAGCCCCCGTGTGACCCTCTTCAGCGTCACCTTTCACTCCCGCTATGACCCTTCCCTGGTCCACCTACACCTCTGACCCCTCTGGGATATCGTGTCCGGTCCAAACGGATCAGCTCAACTGCCACAAGAGATGCATAAGTCGCACGCGCCAAGTGGAACTCGCGGTGCTGTTTACGTGAGCACGATCCTGAATGCGGATGGGTTCAGTCAAACCTTCGCACTGTCATTTTGTCTGTTTTGGCGAAACTGCGGAGCGTGGGCGGTCAGAGGGCAATACGAAGGGACCTCCCTCCACTTCAGCTATCATTATACCTCTGGTGCAATATAGGAGCGTACCTCCGGTGCGGTGCGGTTTAGGAGCGTACCTCCGTAGCGGTGCGGTTTAGGAGCGTACCTCCGGTGCGGTGCGGTTTAGGAGAAGCGTACCTCCGGCGCGGTGCGGTTTAGGAGCGTACCTCCGGTGCGGTGCGGTTTAGGAGCGTACCTCCGGTGCGGTGCGGTTTAGGAGCGTACCTCCGGTGCGGTGCGGTATAGGAGCGTACCTCCGGTGCGGTGCGGTTTAGGAGCGTACCTCCGGTGCGGTGCGGTATAGGAGCGTACCTCCGGTGCGGTGCGGTTTAGGAGCGTACCTCCGGCGCGGTGCG
>LGRX02000351.1:43830-60321 GCA_001247695.2 Cymbomonas tetramitiformis
TCCGGCGCGGTGCGGTTTAGGAGCGTACCTCCGGTGCGGTGCGGTTTAGGAGCGTACCTCCGGTGCGGTGCGGTTTAGGAGCGTACCTCCGGTGCGGTGCGGTATAGGAGCGTACCTCCGGTGCGGTGCGGTTTAGGAGCGTACCTCCGGTGCGGTGCGGTATAGGAGCGTACCTCCGGTGCGGTGCGGTTTAGGAGCGTACCTCCGGCGCGGTGCGGGCTCAGAGCCGACCTCGTGCGGTGCGGTTTAGAGCCGCATCCGCCGGTGCGGTGCGGTTTAGGAGCCGCACCCGGTGCGGCAAGGGTTTAGAAGCCGCACCGCCGGTGCGATGGTTTAGGGCGCACTGGTGCGGTGCGGTTTAGGAGCGTATCCGGTGCGGTGCAGTTGAGGAGCCGCATCCGGTGCGGTGCGGTTTAGGAGCCGACCGGTGCGGTGCGGTTTAGGAGCCGTACCTGGTGCGGTGCGGTTTAGAGCGTATCCGGTGCGGTGCAGTTGGAGGAGCTGCATCTCCGGTGCGGCGGTTTAGAGCCACCCTCCGTGCGGCGGTTGAGAGCGCATCTGCGCGGTGCGGTTGAGGAGCTGCATCTGGTGCGGTGGTTTAGGAGCGTACCTCCGGTGCGGTGCGGTTTAGGGATGAGGGAGACTGATGGGAAAACGTGAAAGAAGTGGGAGGGAGGGGAGGGAGGGGAGGAGGGAGGGAGGCAAGAGGAGGGTCCTCGACCTGCCAGCGGTGGGGGTCGAGCTGGTGTATGGCTTTCCCATTAAGCATTACATTCCTCCACGACTTCTGCATTACGGCCCAGACATTCATTCCCAAAATCAGCGATCCATTCCTATCTTTCCAACCCAAGATAAGGCGCTGCGTATCACTCCCCCTGCGAGTCCTGTGCCTGACGCCGGCCCGGAAGGCGGGCTGCCTTAGGCAACATTCCTCCCCCCTCCCTGTTTGAAGACCAGCTGATAGCAAAGCAGCCGGACGTCAGGGACTCTCCGACAGCAGCGTGGCCAAGGGAGCTCGAATGCATCCCTGGCAGGGGTGCCAGCCGGCGCGCTCTTGGGGTGCGTCCCGGGTGCATGCCTGCAAGTGCTCCTTCTTACACAGTCCCTGAGACTCCTCCTGGGCGTAGTACGACAGGAGCTGCGCCGCAATGCAGTAGTCCACCTGGGAGAGCGCGCCGTGTGGCGCCCCTTCCCCGCCCTCGCGTCATGCCTTCCCGCCCCTCGGCTCACGTCTTGCCAGCCCCTCGGCGCACACCTTGCCAGCCCCTCGGCTCACGCCTTGCTAGCCCCTCGGCTCACGCCTTGCCAGCCCCTCAGGCAAGGCCGTCTAGGCGCCTCGGGGGCCAGCACTGGAGCGCACGGGAGCGCAAGCGTGCATGCGCAGGATCCCCGGGCTGGAAGTGTGCAGCGGCCGGGCGATGAAGGGCAGGCGGCGCGAGAGCTCTGATGTGACGGAAGAGGCTCGCCCATGAGGGAGATACGCCGCGGACAAGGCAGCGGAGGCAAGCTGTCTGCCCGCATCGGCCCAACATCCCCAGCAGCTCCGTCACGGGTCCCCGGGCCACGTGACGGGCACCTTGCGCGAGAGGTTGAGGCTGTACTGGCCGGTGGGGTTGGAGGGGTGGAAGGCTCGGAGGTGGCCCAGCGCTTCGGCGAACTTCTCCTGCAGGGCGCCGCAACCCCTCAGCCTGGACCCGCCGCTGCCCTTGCCGCAGCAGACTTGGTGGCAGCACCCAGCTGGACTTGGTGTCTGTCCGCAAACGCGCGACACCCCTGTGACTGCTGCAGCCGCCCTCCAGGTTGGGCGCAGCGCCCTGCTGGATCGCGCGTCGCCAGGCGTCACTACTAACCAAAACCGAAGCCTTGGCACGTTTGATTGGATAGGTTATCCAATGTACCGCTACTAGCCCACTGTAGACCAATGCAGCGACCAATGCATCGAATAGCCCTGCCGGCCCTCTGAATGTGGTACTGATGAATTAGGGCATTTCAACAAGTACAGGGTGTTACACCACACTGGCTTGATCACGACCGGGAGACCAGAGGCAAAGAATGGGGAGGAGAGAGGGAGGGCGGAGAGAGGGCTACCCGCGTATTGGCAGTGAGGCAAGCCTCCACACGATGTATATTGTGCGGGTCAGTGATGCGTCCATATAGCGTCATCGCCGCCTCGAGCCGCTCCCCCGGCCACAGAAAGCTCCTCAGCACCTTCGCCGTCTGCCCACATTTTGCCCCGCACGCCCACGCGCTGCAGCCTTATGACCCAAACCCTGCTGGGAGGGGCCCCCGCCGTGTCTACAGCTCAGCTCCATACGAGTCCTCCAGCACAGCAGACCCCTGATGCAGCTGAGATTGGGTGCAGGCTCTCGCTCCAGGGGGGTCAGGCCAGTGGCAGTGTCACTTTCCGAGAGCCGCCACCCGGGGGCATGGGGCACTGGCAGTGCCGAGAATGCGGGCGGGGCATAGAGCATGACTTCCACCGAGTCTGAGGCGAGCGAGCGGAACGCGAGGAACCCCGGAGGGGCGTGCGATGCCACGTGCAATAGAGGAGTCCGAGGGGTAGAAGGGCGCTGGGATGATCCCGAGGAAGACAACAGGTCCTCAACACTTTGTGGATGGACATTCTGATGGGGAGGACAATAAGGTCTCCACGCGGCTGCCCCCCGGTTTCACCAGAAAACCTCTCTTCACTGTACTGTCGCATTTTCGACACTGTACTGCCATCTGTACCGCATTTGTGACCTGCGCTTTCCTTGCTTCTGGTTCGATGTCCGTCGTTTTTGCACAGTACAGAATGAAACCTGCAGACTTCGACACAGCGATGCCTCCCAGCTACGGCACAAATATTTTTGAGCATCGCAGTACGGACGACAGCTCAGAAGCGTATTTTCGCGAGCCCTCTCGATGGAGAATTCTTGCAAACCATTGGCGTAGTAAGACATTCGGGCGACAGTACATTTAGCAGCAGTCCAAAGGTTCACTCGGCGTGAACTCTGTACTATACTGCCACGTGGCAGCCAGGTAGGATGCAAAATGCCAAGCGCTTCCACAGAACAGTACAGTACAGAAAACGACAGTAGAGATTTCCCCGGTAAAACAGGGGGTTGGGCAAGGGTTGTGGCACAGGGTCAGGGGAGACACCTGATCTGCAGTGAGGTAGACGGCGGAACAGCACGCAGGGTGAAGGAGTGGGGGGAGGGGGAGGGGGGTGCCTGCTCTGCCGTGAGGTAGACGGTGTTGCCGAGGAGAGCGGAGAATGAGCCCTTCCACTCGTCGCTGGCATTGCTTGCGCCGGTACAACTCCACATGCGGTCAAACTCTTCGTCCGTCAACGACTTGACGCTCATCTCACGATAGCCCACCGATTGGAATTGCAGCCCCAGCTCACCATCGCATGGCACATCCTGCACCCCCAACCCCCTCTTCCCCTTGAGGGTACTCCCGGCGCCACTTGTAGCCAACTTGCGGGATGTGAGATATTCAGTGCTGCGTGTGTACAACCTAGTCCGTTGCTGGAAAACATGTCGGGACGTGGGGCTGCAGAAGACGGAGGATTGGTGTCGAACATGATTACGGTGGCAAGGCACCTGCTCGATGCTGCATCTGTGAGGCAAATGTACTTCAAATGCAGTCTGCTTGTGACTTCACCGTCAGCTACTACACAGCACTTCCTGGAAGATGGCGACTCCAGGGTGGAAGGCACTCCGTTGGCATCGCCAGGGGGGGCATGGAGTGAACGCACCCACACGCCCGGAGCGAGTTTGAAGGGCTTGCCGTTGAAGGTCACGTTCTGCCAGGAGCTGGGGCCGTGCACTTCGCGCAGCTTCGCCAGATCCGCCGCTTGCTGCACCCCCAGGCTCACCCCGCACACCTCGCCTGTCTGCACCGTCCACCACACTGCACTGGCCATCCGCCACACTGGGAGTGTCCCAGGGCCGGCCACCCTGTGCCAGGCGTGCTATGGGTTGGATGGTGGGCAGCTGGCAGCGTCCTGGAGCGACCCAGCTGGCGGCTCAAGCCCTCCCCAGCCACCCTTGCGCCACGGCCCGCGACGAGGACACCGCGGCCTGACGGAAGTACGTCTCCGTCCGCTTGGGCACCCTCAGCGGCACTGCGGAGATGTGCTGAGGCGCACCGTGCGGGGCCGGGGGGTACACCTGGCACGACTGCACGGGAAAGCTGCGGCCCCGCCGAAGTTACATCGGAAAGAGAGGGGCGGGAGGGGGCTTCTAAGGGCCCGTAGGGGGTGCCTGGGAATGAAAGAGGGGGGGAGGAGTGCTGAACCGCGGCATTGATTTCTTGTCGGGAGTGCACCTGGAAGTGGACGGGGTTACTGAGGTCCAGCCGGTAATGCCCGTCGGGATTGCACTCATTCACCACGTTGACCGCATCGCTCGACAGGTCGTTGAAATTACAGCCCGCAAGTACCACCTGGGGGGCACGCACGCAGCACACCTCCCACGACCATCCCTGAGACAACGCGAGCCCCGCACTTGGCTCCCTCACGGCGCTGCTGCGAGGCTGCTGCTGTTCGGCCGCTCCGTCCAGCGGTGCACGTGCGGTGCAAATATGGCGGCATGCAAAAGATGGCGTCCATTCGGCGGTGACGCTTGAAGGTCAGCAGCGTTGGTGCGGCAGCACAGACAGCGAGGCGCGCATTCATCGTAGGTGTTTCACAGTGAATTGAAGTGGGGCTCAGACGGCTCTGGTGAGAAGGGGCGAAGGAAGGGGGAGCGGGGGGGAACCTTGTCCATGAAGCCTGCCGTAAATACTTTCAACAATCTGCACGCAACCCCCCTCCTTTACCCCTCCTGCTTGTTAGCACAGGTGTACATATTTAGATTTCTGCATGCTGGGATGGGAGATGGAGCACCGCGGAGGAGGGCGCACAGGGAGGGGGTGGTTCGATAACCGCGGAGGAGCGCACACAAGCCGGGGGGGCTTGCTCGCACCGTGCAGCCCCGCTTGGCCCAGTGGATTGTTGCTCAGATCCAGGAACTCCATGTGCCCTCTTGTCTGCCCTCCCCCACACACCCCTCCATCAGCTCCGCAGGCCCCACCAGGCTTGAGGGCATCCGAGCCCCCCCTGGGCAGCGCTCCTGGCATCCCCAGGGGACATGCCACACCTCGAGGCATTCCCAACACGGGCCTAACCCCCTCGCAGGGGTGCACTGGCAACAAACATCCGAGTGCGGCTGTCAGGAGGTCGAAATCATCCGGGCAGTAAGGGGGCGCTAAAGGGAGGAAGCCGCCACATGCTTCCACCAAGCTGGCCTCCCCATTGGGACGCCAGCCAGCGCGCCGTGCTTGGGACTTCACTGTGCGATATCAGCGACGAGTGACAGAAAATGTGGTGCCGCCCATATTGAGGCATCACCCCGGGGACCATGCTACCTGTACGCCACTCGTCGGCCTCCCGCCAGTCCAAGGGCATCCAGGACCGTGTGAGGTGGGTAGCGGTGCGGCTGCAGAGTAAGGGGGGACGTAAAGGGGTGCACAGCGAGAGGGGACGTGGCAGGGGCGCAGGGTGAGATAAAGAGTGGCGGCGTGGTAAGGTAAGGGAAGGCGTGGGGGTTCAGAGTGACGTGAAAGCAGCTGGGGCACAGAGCGAGAGGGGACGTGGCAGGGGCGCAGGGTGAGGGAGGTGAACACACCTCTAGTGAGGAGGCGAACACCGCGCACGCACCGCCTCGGATATTATTGTTGCTCATGTCCATATGGTGTATCGAGTAATTCTTCTGCGACACCCCTCCCGGAGCATAGGCGAGCCTTGAATGGAACGCCCTACCTCATATGTTGGAAGGGGGGCTGCGGGGAGAGTGCCAGCTCTGCTATGTGGAGCCAGGGCGATGCTGGTCCCACTGGTCAACTGTGGAATACGTTAGCGAAGCACTTGCCGAGGGCCCACTAGGAGAGGTTAGGGAGGTACCGCCAGGGCAGCGGCGATGAAGGCTGCGCCCGCCTCGCCCATGCCCAGGTGGGAGAAGTTGCAGCTGTAGAGGTGGGGATGGCATCCCAGGCCCTCTGATATGCTCTGGGCCCCCCTCAGGCCCATGGTATTCCAAGCCAGGCTCAGTGCCGTCAGTGAGCGGTTCGATTGTAGCATCATGCCGATGCGCTGTATGCCTTTGTCTGAAATCTGCTCAAATCCCAGGCCACCCGCCGCCACCACCGGATGACACAGCGTTCCATCGTGCAGTCCAACAAGCTCTGTACCAGCAGAGGTGCCGGCAGAGGTGGAAGCAGCATGCAAGCCCGTGCACGTGTAAAACACGTTAGAGCCCTTTGTGGATGCAGAGGGGGGGAACTGACGAGAGGGCAAGGGGGGCGAGACACACCCCGCAGGATGCCAGATCCAAATTCTTCAGCGGACAGGATCTCTTGAAGAACTCATTCACGAGGCTAATGGCCCCGGCGTTGCCGATGTCGTTGCCTCGCAATGAGAGATGGGACATGTTGGGGGAAAAGTGATTCGGGTTTTCCTTCCCCCCTATCTGCAAAGCACACCACCAAGTACCCCTGAGTGAATCCAACCGTCTCCGCCCACCAAGCACCCAGCTCCAAAATGTGAGCGACATGGTTTCATGCCAGGTACATCAGGAAGTATATCGGAAGCGCTGGGAGAATGGCCACTGTAACACTGACCACGTGGCGCTAGCCAATGTTTCGATAAAATATAGTATAGCTGATAACACAAGAAATACATACTAGATATGCGTGTGCGCGCTTAGCTGGTTCCAGACTCTGGAAAGTCGAAAACTTCCACAATAGACCGGTGAAAAAACGCTTTTAGGCTGCAGAGCACGTCCGCTGTACCCTCGACCACGCTCTGCCCGCCCGGTCACGGATGGTGACACGTGGCTCACTCCCAGGAAGCGAATACATATCTGATGAAAATCTCGCTTGCGTACCTGAAATAGGCCGGCGAGCATGGCCGCGCCATTGCTGCGAATGCGGTTGTGTGACAAATCCAGCTCTGTGATGACAGGCTTGAACTTCAAGGAAGCGACCAGAAGCTCGCAACAGCCATCGTCGATTGTATTTTTGCTCAACAGAAGTGTTGAGATGGAGTTGTGTGTCGGGAGGGTGAAAGCAAGTGCGAAAAGCTCCCGGGGGCCGAGCTGCAAGCATCAAACAAAGCTGGAGACATCAGACACAACTGCGCCGTCATTGCCTCCCCGGCAAACAGCGTGACCAGCCGTGTGAGGGAGGGCTGGAGACATCAGACACAACTGCGCTGTCATTGCCTCCCCGGCAAACAGCGTGAGCAGCCGTGTGAGGGAGGGCTGGAGACATCAGACACAACTGCGCTGTCATTGCCTCCCCGGCAAACAGCGTGAGCAGCCGTGTGAGGGAGGGCTGGAGACATCAGACACAACTGCGTCTATGTAGGACTGATCGTGCCTTCACATGTTGCAAATGTGCTAATTCACTCATCTGTAAAATATTGGCAATCATAGCAGTTTTTGTACTTGCAGTAACTACGAGTTGAGTTCATTTTTGGGAGTTTGTGGCCTCGGATGTCTGCGGCACTTCGGGAGCTGCCGTTAGTTGCTGCTGCGTTACCACTCGTGAGACCTGAACACGAGCTCTTTTGAAAAAGTGCACTATCTCTACCCTGATATGAGGCGCAATAACTGTTTTTGAAAAAGTGCACTATCTCTACCCTAATATGAGTCGCAATAACTGTTTTTGAAAAAGTGCACTATCTTTACCCTGACATGAGTCGCAATAACTGTTTTGGAAAAAGTGCACTATCTTTACCCTGATATGAGTCGCAATAACTTTTCCACAGACCAAGGGCAGAGGGGTAGGATCTAAGCGAGGGAGTCCAGCACACCTTGGAATCTGACAGGTTAAGCACACTTTCCCCGCTTCCCACGGCGGTGGAAAGACGCGGCACGCCGGGCAAGTGCCTCTTGGCAGTGGGCGGGCGCTGAGCTTTTTGTTTGTCGTACGTCAGCCTCTTGGTGAGCCGCAACCCCAGCGCGCTGCGTAGGTGCAGCGCCAAAGTGTCAGGGTAAGTGACAAGCAAGAAGGGGCACCCGGCCTCAGTGTAGGTTCTTGGCCGAGAGCGCCAAGACATCGGTTGGCGTCGTACTCAAGAAAACTACTGGACGCTACGGTGCACCAGGCTGGTGCACATGAAAGTAGTAAGAACCTCAAACTCGCTGACGGTAGCGCACACCATTTTGGAGTTTGTTCTATGCACGAATTGGTTACTCGACTACATTTCACCAAGGTGAATGCATAAACAAACAAGCGTGCATATACATCTGCAGCAAAGGCATAAGCGCCCTTACCTGGGACACTCAAGTGCGCCTGCATTTGCGGCCTGCTCGTCGCTCTTGGGGACGGCGACCTCTTGCGCGGGGCTGCCCAACAATCACACACATCATTCCAATATGTTCGGGAAATTGTTCGTGTTGTCGGCTGTTGCAAAAACATATAAAGCACACCGCAAGACAGACGTGGACAAAGCCTAATTTGAGGTGCGAATCTGAGCTCACAAGATCCTCCTGCGTTTACGCTGAGAAATTCTCTGGCATCATCTTCGATAGACTTTTACTCAACGATGAGATGAACCTATCTATCTACAGACCCGTATCACGTGCGGGGAAGTCCTTGAGTTCGTATGAGGAACGCCCACTATGCCGAAGTATGGCGACGAAGGTATGTGCAACGTCGCTTGATTCGACGGCCGTTGCGACCTCACCTCTGCCAATCGACCGGTGTTTCCCCGAGAAGCCACCCTTTGAGGGACAGGTTTTTGAACTTCTGGAGAGCCACACGAGCAGGGATGCCCTGAACCAGATGCCCTTCAGCCGAGGCGTCGTTTCCGAGGCCTGTCGGCGGAGTTGCTTGTCGGTGTAGGCCTCTGGGTATGGCATCTTCCTCGTCTGACGAGCCTTCCTCCCTCTCTGCAAAAACAGCTTTTGTTTCTAAGGGAGAAAGATCCCCCATACTGCGACTGAGCGGCATGCTTCTGAAAGACGACAAGGAGCCTGCAAGGAACAACGCGCAGGAGTCAGTGAAACACCATGATTACAGTATTTCAGACGCCAGCATTTGAAACAAGTTTTGAAACCATGAGGACGGCAGGAACTGCAACGCAAATTCAACAAGTGGGCGCTTTAGCACGCACTTCATTTCCACTTCGACTGGCTGCGAAATACAGAGAGCTCCAAGCAAAGTGACCGCCAAGAGAGACAGTGGTCTGGGAAGCTCGACCTGCCGGCTTGACTCGTACATGCTCCCGGTGATGCGAAGAAGTGGTTTCATCCTCAGCAGCATATCGCTCTTGTACGTCTGCATACAAGGCGCTTCCGAATCCCACAGGCGTTGACATGTGCTCCCCAGAAACTGCCGCTTTCTTCGAGGGGACGAGGAGGCACCGCGCGGGAGCCGTGTAAACGGAACGCGAGCTTGACCCTTTGTCGGAATGCAAGTTTCGCCTGCAGGTTACTTGCGTAGTACCGTTCCTATCGGGCCTCCTTCGGGTTCACATATTCTGCGCTTGCCTCTTGGATAGCGACATTACGTGGTTAACGGACACGCGTATCAGGAAGGCTTCCGAGCAATCCATCTCCGCCTCCCATATGAGTCTCGTCTGTGAGTTTCAGTCCCAGTGACACAATATGGTATTTGGACGTGTATGCGCGCACGAATTTGCCATTTAGGCAGTCCTGTCCTTTGCCGTATCACGGTAGTTGGAATTGAAGAGCCATACCATCACGTGCCAGTCGCGTGCCTGCTTGGTTCCTTTCAAAAGTTTACAAGAGAACCAGCGCAGGTGGGCATGGGCGTCCACAGACAATGTTTATCGGTTATAAAATTATATTTATATCATTTTAGAGTGTAATCTGGAAAATGAGTGACGCTGACGGTTGAGTTCTCTATCTCATCTCATCTCAGGGGCCCCGTGCGCCCGTGGGCCAGAATGGGGAGCTTAAGCGAATACAGACGGTTAGATGTTAACATCTTGGTAGAAAAACATGGTCCATTTATATACACAAATAAAAGTATACAGAGACAACGCAACGCAACGGACTATTTTATCGTTTTATATGTGCGTTTATATCATTTATATATCAGAGACAACGGACTATTTTATCGTTTTATATGAGCGTTTATATGAATATATATATATATACAGGATAGTCACAAGATATAATTGTATTAAAATAAAGCATGCAGAGACAACGGATATTTCAACGGACTATTTTATCGTTTAATTATATTATCTAATATATATCGTAATGTACGTTATATCGTATTGTACGTTATATCGTATTGTATCGTAATATATCGTATTATTCGTTTATATTATATAAATATCTACATTCACAAGATAGTCACATGATATAATTGTATAATTGTATAATTGTATAATTATACATCAAGGGTTTTAAAATGAGTGTTAAATGTGCAGTGCGCGCAAATGTCATCTATATCATTGGACTACGGGTACCTAGGGCGCTATGTCTTGGACTTGGACCTTGAGCGCGCAGGTTCGAGTCCCGTCTGGATCTCGTCGGGAGGTTGTTGCCCGATATAATTATATTGTCTGATCAACAATATAATTATACTGGAAGCATTTCGGTGTTTCCATCATATAAATGAACTCTCGCTTTATACACGATTCGTGTCTCGTGTCACATGGAACTGTCTGAATCAATTCTACAGGATTAATAATTCAGATAAATCAGATGATCGTGACGCAATAATCCTCGCGGATCGCCCTCGCGCTTTCACGATCCTCGCGAGCGACGAATTCAGTACCCGTTGGCACGCGCTTGAGACATGACGGAACGTTGACCCCTCTGCTCCTTATGATTTGGAACCAGACCAAATACCTCTGATCTTTATCGTCTTGGCATCAAGTAAATTACCTTACAGTACTTACTTACTTACTACCTCTGACCTTTATCGTCTTGGCATCAAGTAAATTACCTTACTTACTTACTTACTTGGTCAATCAGCAGCAGCAGCAGCAGCCGCAGCAAAGCTCGAATCCCAACGGGCGACGCAGTCGAATTTTCGATCTCACGATCGCCAGACGCCAACGATGACAGTGCCACAAGAGTCGCGTACATTTATCGCGACGCCGCCACCCACGCGTTATGGCATGGCATGCTGGGAAGCAAAAAGCAAAGCACTGTCACGCACATGATCCTGTGGTCATATGATGCAATGGCGATATCCATGTTAACATCGCATGGTAATTAATCGTGCTGTCCAAAAAGATCGACGCCTAGTGGAGATCGCATATTTGTGATCGACAGCGCCTAGTACTTAGTCAATCAGCAGCAGCAACAGCAGCAACAACAGCAACAACAGCAGCCGGCAGCAAAGCTCGAATCCCAACGGGCGACGCAGTCGAATTTTCGGTCTCACGATCGCCAGACGCCAACGATGACATTGCCACAACAGTCGCGTGTATGTACCACGACGCCACCCACGCGTTATGGCATGGCATGCTGGGAAGCAAAAAGCAAAGCACTTTGTCGCGCACATGATCCTGCGGTCATATGATGTAATGGCGATATCCATGTTAACATCGCATGGTAATTAATCGTGTTGTCCAAAACGATCGACGCCTAGTGGAGATCGCATATTTGTGATCGACAGCGCCTAGTACTTAATCAGCAGCAGCAGCAACAGCAGCAACAAAGCGCGAATCCCAACGGGCGACACAGACGAACTTCCGATCTCACGATCGCCAGACGCTAACGATGACAGTGCCACTGCAGTCGCGTACATTTATCGCGACGCCACCCTCGCGTTATGGCATGGCATGTCGGGATGCAAAAAGCGAAGCACTGTCGCGCACATGATCCTACGGTCAGATGGCCTAGTGGAGATCTCTTTTTGAGATCGATCCGCCTAGTAACAAAACATTCCCCCTTGCCGCCACCTTGCCTACACGGTTGTTTACGGCTTCGCCCTGTAGGGGGAATATCGCGTTGGTTGTTAAAACGCATCTGTCCGAATTCACAACCTTGCCTTCATGGATTTCGTATCCACGCGTTAAACACAAAGTGCGTTTTTATCGTCTTGCCTCGCATCCCTTCGGATCCTCTTGTTCCTTCGTTGGTGTAAGAGTACCTTCATTGCCTTCGCTAGCGTTCAACCTCTACCACAAATGTCATTGCGTATTCTTTGTATGTATCATATTTCATTCTGCTTGTTATCTTAGTCCCCTATATCTTGGAGACTATTATCATTAGTAGTATGGCATGTTTCATGAGGACATCTACTTCGTTTTCCCTACAGGTCGACACTCTGCTCTACACGACGTCGCCATAAGCCACGCTCAACTACTCTCCCTTTCCCTTTGAAAAGGGTAAACTTTTTGAATATCGTTTCATATTATTTTCGCTCGTGTTGATCGTGGCTTTCACTTTTATTTGCCCACTGGCTTCATGCCTTTTTCACGTTCTTCGCATCTCTGTAATTTTCTTATTTTTAACGACCTGGCTTCTTCACGTTGATTGTGTGTTTGATAATCCTTGCCATCGTAATCACGTTTCTTAGACTTGAGCTCTTCTGTACTATTCGTCTGAAGGCCATATTCTTCCTAAGGGTTCTTAAATGGGCTTGTTATTCACTCTCGGTGTTTGCTATTTGATCGGAGAAAAACAAGCCGACAAAGAACTCATTCAACTCGCTCTCCTTCTTCTGGTAAGTTTCGGAATATCATTTATCATTTCTCTCGTATTGATCGTGACTTTCACCTTTATTTGCCCACTAGCTTCATGTTTTGGGCACGTTCTTTGTGTGTAATTGTCTTCCAGCACTAGTTGTTTCGCGGCAAGTCGATTGCCCATGTTTTTACTTGGCGCATGCTTCACGTGCAGGCTCTCAAACCATGTCCGCCGATCAAGCGAAAAATGAAGCGCACGCGTGTGACTCTTCCCATGACATCCGACAAACAATTGCCAGGCGAGCAGCTGTTAGCAATGCTAGAGTTAAAGTTCGTCATACCGATGGAAGATGTTTCAAATGTGCTGGAATCTGTATAGGCAGCCCTGACTGGGAGTCCCGGTGCAGGCCCCTATGACAGACCCCTAGGACCAACACTGGACCGCTGACTGATCTATAGGTTCGTGCTGTGACACACGCTGTGTCACAGGTAGGCTAGTATCCGAGACCGTTGTGAGACCGTTCCGGGTATATCTAGCTTAGGGTTTATTATCTTATGACGAGTTTATCCACACAGTTCGGGACCCTCTGATATCTAGTGAACTAGGATATTCCGGTAGGTCGTGGCCCCATCCACGCTTTATTCCACTTGCTAGTTTGGCCATGATTGGCTAAACGGCCGCTCGGAGAGGTGGTGCGCGTTTGCGCGTTTGGGCATTAGTGGAGATTTTGAGGTGAGCGGCTTGCGGTGAGCGACTTGGGCCGCAGCTATGGGGTGCCGGCTTGGATTGGGTTTCGTCGTCGCAATGTTCACTATTCGCGGTTCTTTGCTCGCTCTGATCCTGCCTGCTACCGTATTTTGGGCTGGTGACCTAGGCACCTTTGACTTCGACGACATCTTCCTTCGCCCCTCGCTAGCATGGCCCGACCGCTCTTTCCGTCTCTGTGACGTCACATTTTCTCCGCGGCCCTACCCAAACGTGCTGCAGCGTACCGCCTCCCCTCAGGCTTATCTAGAGATGGGAATCACAACGAGATCCAAGAAGTCCCTCACGAGGGACAGCGACATCGACGCCTCTCTGAGGTTGATCGACGGGGTACGGAACACGCCGACGGCAGCTACGCCTTCAGTTCCTACCCCCAACCCTGCATCGAACGAAGACGCGGACGTGGCCGTCAGACGTTACTTGCAGGAGCAATCCAAGTTGGCGGACGAGATCTACAAAGCGCGTCTCCATCGGGCTTGGGCCAAGAGTATCCGTGAGGATATTCTTGGTGACAAGAAACATCATTTCCGCGGTACGGACGACGCTGGCCTTCTGTCCGACCTGGTGGTGCAGCTGCGTACGGAGTTTCAGTCGGCCGGACTGGAACTGTGTGCCTTTGACCTCGACGACCCTCTGGCTCCAGTGGGCAACAAGGTGAATGGCCTCTTGTACGACGTTCTGGCTCTCGTGGTGGAGAAGCACAGCAACGCCTACGTCTGGCTCACTGGTACGGATTCTTCGACTGACCGAGATGGACGGCGTGCTCTGGTCGACATCATCAAGGGCTCTGTACCGGTGGCGCTGCGGGAATCGCAGCAGGAGGAGCATGCGGCTTTACGTTATCCCGCAAACGTTGACCCGCAGCCGATTTTGGCTAAGGAACAGCGTTTGGTGCGGGATAACAGGACTTCAGCCTGGACTCCGACCGAGGCAACACGAAAATTGTCTCTCTACACCCGCCTCGACCCCGTGTTTTACGCGGCGGTAAAGGTCCGCTATCCCATGGCTGCTGACCTGTCCCACGTGTCCCTTGCTTCTCTTCGCTCCTTGGTGGTCGAGATTTATCAGTCTTGGGCGCAGACGGACGGGGGGAAGGCAGCTTCTGGTGCGGGCGGGGTCTCCGCACACCTCTCCAGCAGCGAGTACGATGCGCTGCTCCAGAAGATCACGGAGCTGACGGAGCTCGTACAGCGGCAGCGGGGTGAGGCCGCTCCGGTTGTGCGTCAACAACGGGAGCGGGTGCAGCAGCGGCAGCAGCAGCAGCGGGGGCAGCAGCCGCGAGGATTCCGTGTGGGGACCCACAAGGCCCCACCGGTGGGATTCGACCGTGACGATCAACGGGCAAGGCCGTTCTGCGGTAGGTGCAAGAAGGCGGGGAAAGGTGAGGCGTATCACTTCTACCGCGACTGCCCGTTGGGCGGGCGCCCACACCCGCCCACCTCTGCCGCGGCATTTTGCGTTCCCATCGACGAGGAGGACGCAGAGGGGGTGCACGCACTCGCCATGTGTGCGTTGTTCCAGCAGGCGGCGGATGACGGAGCGGAGTCCTTCGCGCGGGCGGCAGCCGCGTACGGGCCGCCCGCGGTGCTTTCTGCGGGAGCGGTGGGCGGCATTGACGTGTCCGCCTACGGCTTCACCGTGGAGCAGCAGCCGGATTCCGAGGGGGACGACATTCTCCGCAGGCTCGACGATCTTGCCGCGGAGGTTCACTCCGCGGCCAACCCACGGGTGCATTACACTCACGCATCTTTCCCGCCTCCTGCCGGTGACGGCAAGGGGGCTTCGGCTCTGGTGTGCGTACCCGCCGCAGCGGTGGCCACACCGGAGGAGCAGGTTCCGGCAGGTGGTGCGGCGGCATCGGTATCCGCCGTGCCGGCCCCTGCTATGCCTGTCTCGCAGGGAGAAGATGTGAAGCCCGCGCCACTTCAATCGGCGCGGGTGACCACCACAGCGGACGCGGACGGTGAGTTCGCTGGGTTCGTTCAGACCGTGAACCACGCCGCCATCGGACGGGTTGATCTCACGGGGTACGACACGGACGATTACGAGGACCTCGCTGACGGCAGCTTCGTCGTGAAGCCGCGGGCCTCGGCCATCTCGGCAAATCACTCGTCAACGCCCGCGGCCCAAGCACCTCACTCTGGTGGTGCTCTGGAGGATTGGCGTGAGGGTGCTCCCCGCAGCTACGGCTGTGGAAAGCCTCCGTGGGGCTTCCCTGCCCACGCGGGCTTGTGGGGGATGCCCTTCCTGCTCTCTTTCATTCTCTTGATCTCTGTCATGGGAGTAGGAGCAGCCACCTACACGGTGGCCAACGACGTCGACCCTGTGCAGGTATCGGGTCGGGCTGCGCTGCAGCCTGTGCTGTGCAGGGGCGAGGAGTCACCGCTGGACACGGTGCCATGTGCCATCCCGCCTCGTCGCCACCGGCGAGTGCAGCGGCGGCAGGGCCTCTACATGGCTCCGGTGCCGTGGAATCCCGGACCGCCGCCACCTGGCATCTTATTTGAGGGCGGTCCTCCGTTGTCGCCGGCATCGTCTTCGGATGACGAGGCGCCACCTTCGGGCAGCACTTGGCAGCACCCTGGTTCGGTGCAGCCTCCCGTGATCGACGGATCAACAACACCGACTCCGTCAAATTCTCTGGCGAATGATTTCTCCGTGACCGACACCTTGCACTTTGGCAGCCCTGTGTTACTCCGCCGTGCTGCTGTGGACTACTACGGTGCTCGTTGTGGTGGCGGTGCTCCTCTGGCCATTGACCCCGAGTAGTTTACTTCTGGTTCTGGCAGTACACCACTTTCATGGTGGTGTGCTGAGATGTACTTTGACCTCAACACGGTCTTCAATCTGGTTTATGCTTTTACTTTGACAACTTTGAACTCTTCAATCTGACTTGCTGACACAGTGCCTTTCAGTAGTTTGGCAGGACCTATATGCCTGTATGTTTCTGCACTTGTGCCGGCTAGAGGGTTTCAATTTGTGTATCAGAATTGCACAGTTGAATTAGCAGTTAGGTTTGTCACCCTAGCTCCTGCCCTAACTTATCTTAACATTCTGACTCTCCTAGACAGTCACCACC
>LGRX02000352.1:0-34059 GCA_001247695.2 Cymbomonas tetramitiformis
TCTTAGCACACGCTCAGATACCCACATATTTCAGCACACATATCTCAGCACACGCACAGGTACACACATATCTTAACACATATCCTAGCACAGGCTGAGCACACGCACAGGTATACATATATAAGATATACGCAGAACACTATATGCAGGTGACAAGGGCTCCACTGCATATGCAAGTGACAAGGGCTATACTGTGTGGGCAAGTGACAAGGGCTCCACTATATATACAGTGGCAAGGGCTCCACTGTATATGCAAGTGGCAAGGGCTCCACTATATATGCAGGTGACAAGGGCTCCACTGCATATGCAAGTGACAATATTTCAGCACATATCTTTGCACACGCACAGCTACCCACATATTCCAGCACATATCTTAGCACACGTACATAGATATACACATATCTTAGCACACGCACATACAGGTACACACATATCTTAACAAATATCCTAGCACAAGCTTAGCGCACGCACATATATACATATATTCTAGCACAGGCATAGCACAAGCACACGCTTAGTCATATATTCTAGCACAAGCATAGCACACGCACATAGGTATACACATATGTTAACACATATCTTAGCACACGCACAACTACCCACATATCTTAGCACATATCTTAGCACACGCACAGCTACCCACATATCTTAGCACATATCTTAGCACACGCACAGCTACCCACATATTTCAGCACATATCTTAGCACACGCGCAGATACCCACATATTTCAGCACACATATCTCAGCACACGCACGGGTACACACATATCTTAACACATATCCTAGCACAGGCTGAGCACACGCACCGATATACATATATAAGATATACGCATAACACTATATGCAAGTGACAAGGGCTCCACTGTATATGCAAGTGGCGAAGGCTCCACTGCAAATGCAAGTGACAATATTACAGCACATATCTTAGCACACGCACAGATACCCACATATTCCAGCACATACCTTAGCACACGCACACAAATATACACGTATCTAAGCACACGCACAGGTACACGCATATCTTAACACATATCCTAGCACAGGCTACGCACATATATACATATATTATAGCACAGGCATAGCCCAAGCACACGCTTAGTCATATATTCTAGCACAAGCATAGCACACGCACACAGGTACGCGCATATGTCAACACATATCTTAGCACACGCACAGCTACCCACATATCTTAAGACATATCTTAGCACACTCACAGCTACACGCATTTCTTAAGTGTGTATCTATCTTTGTGCGTGTGCTATGTCTGTGTGAGAACTGGAAGTCGTGGTTGGGATATGGTTTCCAACTCTAATAAGAACAAGGCCTAATAAACATGGAATAAACAGAAAGCCAGAGTGAGTGAGAAAGAGAAAGAGAGAGAGAGAGAGGGGTCCTTACTTAATGCAGGGAGATAGTCACACTCAGGGAATATGCCGGTGTTCACAAGGCGCGCCACCAGCACGTTTCCCCAAAGGAGTCCCAACGCAAAGGGTTTCCCCAAAGGGGCAGCTGGGAGGCTCCCTTTACCAAGGAGGTCAATAAACATTTGCACGTCGTTGGGAGTATCCACCACATCGACGGACTGGATGGTCAACCACCGTCTTTCCACCCCACGCGTCTTGAAGATGCCATGTGGTGTCAATCCACATAGCACCCTCAGTTGCTCCACAGCAACTATGCCACCACCACCACAGTTTCATTCACTAAAAGCGCATAATGGAGCAGGTAGTTGTGCATGACATAATCAAGGAAGGGGGGGTGCCAGGAGGGTGACTGTGAAGCAAAGAAGCACCAGAGGGGGCCGCTAGCCTAGCCTGAAGTAAAAAGTTCAAGCACCGATAGAAAAATGCAAGGGTTCGGGAACCAGCTGAAGGGCTAAGGAGAAAAGTGTGCCGATACAGGAGGTTGTGTATGAGACTAACCGGAAGCTTGTGCAACTGCCGTGCCGTAATGATGGCCTTCGGGAAGCAATCCTTCCAAAAGGCTCCGAGACCCAATCCGCCCCACGCCAAAACCATATGGGGTGGGGTTGGCGCCAAAGAAGTCAGGGATGGTCACCGACCCCTCCTCAGCATCCTCCACGTTCACAATGCCGAGGAGCAGAGCCTCAATGGTTGGGCCGTGCTCCCGGCGCGGCCAATGAAAAGGGCCCTGGCCACCAACCAGCTCGGCCAACTGTCCCTCCTGTAACCAGGAGTAGGAGCTTAGGAGGGTGACCAAGATTACCAAGAATATGGCCTCCTCCCGTTCACCAGCTTCGAGGCGGTTTTGCACTTCTAGACGAAGTGCAACCTCGAAGCCGTTGCAAGCTCTGTTGAATTGAAAGGCACACATACTCAGAAAGGTTACATATGCTGAGATGCCTAAGCATGAAATATAAGAGTTCAAGCATGCTTAAACAATACACGAACAATGGAGGGAGGGTGAGGGTGGTACCGGTCACTGCAAGACAGACGGGTTTTCAGATGCAAACTATCCCGCACGCTTGGGCTCAGCTGCTGGAAGGCCTCTGAAAACATCAAGAAGTGGACAAGGTTGTCCAGCGGAGCCTCTGAACCCCCCCACCCCTCACCCCGAGGCCCCCCGCCGTAGGTAGGAGACATAGGTGCACGAAATCTCGACCTGGTTTCTAGTGGGGATATGGGGAAAAACAAACCTAGCTAGACTTGTTGAACGCCCAGGACGCCCCTACCCCTGGAATGAACCCCACGTCCTTAAAAACATTAATGAAACCACTGACGTTGTTTCCAACATAAACAACAACATACCCATGAAGGGTAGGGGAGTCCACTTCCGGTCGCTCAGGATTAAAAAACGACGGTTTTTCCCGAAGGAACACGTGTGGTAGTGTGTACACCATTTCAAACCACTGGTATCCCACAGAGGCTTTGAACAAAAGAATGCAACACTCCACGTTTCCTTCCTCAAACTCCTTGACCGCACGCTTCAAAGCCCTTCCCATATTACTCTTCCCCCCTGTGGTTCCACCGGGAGGGTTGGCAAAAACCTTTTTAAACCACCTATTTCGCCTAGCATAACCGTCGCGTTTTTCTGAGTAATACTTCCTAGCCTTAACCCTTTCACGGTTACAATCTCGCTCGCTGAAGGGATCTAAATCTATTGTGCCTTCATAAACAGTCCTAACAAGATCAAGTATCCATATGGGAGTCCACCACCGGCAACTCTCAGCGGACGTCCAGGGTGTACAAGCTTTAACACGCGCATCTTCCGTAGATGTCCCTGCCTCTTTAAGGTCATGGCACACGGTGCTCAAATCGGAGAGGGTGATTCTTTGGCCAGGAAATTTTGTCAAGGCACATTGCCACACCCTATTCCTATTGCCCGTGATGCGTAAAAGTGCCTCTGCCTCACAAAAGGTTTCAGGAAGCCGGTCACAAGGTGACTCGGTGTGTGCCATTTCGTGCAACAATTTACCCATTGGAACATATCTCTCGTATGCAGTGCGGATACAGAATATGTTATCCGCGTTATTCTCACGAAAATAAAAGTCTAGGGGCTCGTTATTCTCTGGGTCTTCCGTGTTCCTTTCCACTACTAAATAACATGCGAGCGCGCATGAGACGAACCCTCTAAACAAAAAAGATGTTAAGATCTCTCTTGAGCTCAGCGTACTCATCTGAGTAAACTGGGTTCGGACCATATCACCTGAGGTAGTAGCACCACCGTCAGCACAATCTCCGGAAACATCTTCGTTCGCACGTTCACGCACATCTGATCGCTTCCTTTTGTTATTCACCATTTTTTCCTACATGCGAACAAAAAAACCACACCAAACGCAATCCGTCAGAACGTCACCACGAACTCGAATCCCCAGGTGTTAAGAGGTGGGCCTTTTTAGCAGCTAAAAATGCCCACCTCTGACAATTCCAGTAAAAATTTACATATGTCCTGCAACCGTCAGTAAAAATATGTTCCCTATGTGTAATTAAAACATAAAATCTATGGGGTGACGCCCATTCCCGTGCAACCGACACAGGAAACCAACTTCAAAAAAACTAAAACATCACGTAACGTGGGAGCCCCTAGCCCCCATCAGTATCTACGCCCCTATTCAACTACACTACTCGCCCTCCTGTATGTTGTATGCATTTGAAATGCGCAGGCGGATGTTATGGTCAGATCCTCCATCAACCTTCCCAATACGTTGCAGTGGAAATCACTGCAACCATTCTTGGGTGTCCCACCCGTCAGCCGCCCATTTCAAAAGCATTCAATTCGCTACCTATTGGGGAAAGGGACACCCGGAACCGCTGCCCCTGAAGATGCGCAGGCGGCTCTAGGTGGCAAAAATTACATCCAAAATTTACGAACATCATACTTAAGCACACGTGCGCTCATATACCTGTGAGGCGCACCTGTGAATCTTACGGGTCGAACCTCCAGCACCACGCACCGCACTCTAGGGGCTTCCGTGTCTCCCGCGGACACTCTATTTAATATCAACGAAGGGTCTCTTTTTTTTACAACAAACTCACCACTTAATATATCTTAGTATTTTACACACGGTGATGAGGGTTTGTGAAAGCTGAACGAACCCCGTGAGCTCTTGTATTCTACGGTTCCTTCACCGTTCTGTATTGTTCTCGTAACACGAATCGCAAGGTTTCGCTTCGCGTATCGGTTCTCGAGTTTCGATCCAACCTCCCTCGTGGATTGCGCTGAAGACGCAAAATAACGTTACATATTTATGATGACAGGTCCGCTCTGGGCCGATGCATGAACGGGGATCGTGACGTGTCGTCTTTGTTACACGAGCGCTCCGCAACGGGGGGGAACGGGGAACAGTCGATTACGCATTCAGAACTGAACGCCGAATTCCAGATGTATGATATGTTTGAGCATATGACTGTGCTCTAAGAGTAAATCAAAATGATATCTCTAAATTCCAAACATATCTGGACATAGCTTGATTATGATCAAAGCAGTTTAGCACAACACATATATATGTGTGTGTGTGTCCACAACAACCTATGTCAGCTCAATATATGTATGTACTGATCTGGTTAGGTACATGCTTTTGTGCTGATCAATACTGAGTCATTTGTCAAAATGCAGTATAGTGGTTGTGGTTGCTCCAGCGATATGTGAGAGTGAATGGACTGTGCTCAACAGTTACCAGCTGTTGTAATGAGCACAGTATTCTGCCTTCGGGTCTGGAGATAACTCCATCCAGCCCTACAGCATGTTGTTTTATCCTGCTCCCATATGTATCGCCATCTCTGACATTCCACACGCACATGTGTTTGTGGAATGGTATCCATATTATCATGCACACAATAGACATTATAGTTGATCAATTCACTCTGAATCAGTGAATATCATCATATACAGTAATGCCAGTGTGTGTGCAATGTGTAGTACTTGTTGATTGTAATCATGTGTGTGTGTGTGTGTGTGTGCTCACTTTACACACTTACAGGAAGATAACTTCTGGTATTACAACATTCCCAGATAGTTTATCATGCAGGATGATGATCAGCATACCATGTACTGAATGAATCTAGCATGATATATATCAGGTTAGGAGTTATTGTAAGCATGTTTTAATCGCATTCACAATAATGAGTTGCATGTGATTTTACATGTAGCTCTGGTGAGTATTCCATCCAGTAATCCATCATAGAACGTGCATGTGATCCGAAGAGCATCGATCTCGGCTCCACCGGGACATGACGAGCTAGTTATGATGTTAAGACTACTTTCAGGCACCTTATGCTAACATGGTTCCAATATAACTTAGCATGCACTGCAAAATGCTTGTGCAATGTTCAGTATTTGCAATATGCTAGTGTTCCAGTTGTTAACGTGATCAAACTGGATATATATATACTACAGCTGGTATCGTGATCAAGCTGTTCTGGTGATGCATGCACAATTTAATGTTGCAGTCACTCAGTATAGTGTATATGTGATGTAATGCTGCATGTATTCACTATATGCTGCATGTTGGAAAATGCTGCAAGTGGAGTATTAGTGCATAAGTGTGTGTGTGTGTGTGTGTTGCAATAATTGCAATCTCAGTACACACATATCCTGCACACTATTTTGCTGCGGATCATGAAGATGTACACACATATCGTGCACACTATATTGCTGCAAATCATGAAGATGTACACACATATCTTGCACACTATATTGCTGCAAATCATGAAGATGTATACAACATTTGCAAATAAGTATACAAATTCTGACAGTGGGTATTTTAAAATATCTCTGCAGCCATCAAGATATAGTGTGAAATGCTGCATTATGGTGATCATGCATCAATCGTGCGTCCATCAAAAATATCCCTGCGAGTATACAAATGTTTTGCAGAGTATATTGACGCGAGCATGTAATGCACAGATGATCGTAGCAATATTTTGACATCATCATCGTAAAAACTGCAAGATGATCGTAGCACGCTGCAAGTGAATTTATGCAATCGCGCGCGCTGCTGATGAAAAGCATATATCGTCGCCATTTCTCAGCACATGATACGAGCGCTGACTTATGCTGACTTGTGCGCGGATCATAAATCCGTCGATGATTTCTATGCCGTATCTCATTCTGCGTAATTTTCAACTGCGAATCATCCATGCGCGTGCATGTGCTTGCCGCGCATACTTCTGATTGCGAATCACTTCTGCGAGAACATATGATTGTCGCGCATGCTTTCAGCTGCGAATCGATATCTCGCGCATCGACATATATGATCGTCGTACAGTATACATTTCTCAAAGCTGCAATTCATTCTGTGCGCGTATGTGACCACAGAGCATTTTTATGCCTCGTGCACACCTTTTCGCACAGTAAATTTGATGATCAGCTGTATGTGCGATCCTGCGAATGCGACAATTATCTCGCGCACTGTCTTCGCTATTGCAGCGGTATATGCGATATATCAATTATTCGTATTATTCGACTGCGTCGCCTTATATGCTTGAGCTCCGCAACCTGTCAACACAAAATTATTGATATCTACACGCTGCACTCACTTGAGTTCTCGTTTCTCGTGCCTGACGAGCTAGAATACCATCTGATACGGGCTGATATGCGAGCCCTCAATATATCAATAATATAATAGAAAGCGCGGTGTTATTGGACTGTAACACACGTGCAAGTATGAGCGGGATGAGTGCAGACTTCTGTGAGAAGATGCTGCTCTAGCACAACGCTAGCTCATCTATACCGAATGTCTATCTCCCATCGCATAGATGGTACCGCCATTGGGTTGTGAACCCGAGACATTGGTTGAACGACCAGTATCGGCAGAACGAATAATGCGTTCGCCCCATAATACTGCGCATGCTTGTTCCGCACATGCTAGAAGCGAAGATGATTTCTTGTTTGTTACTTCAAGATTGTATCTTGCTTTGCCATCTTCGAGTTCGACATACGAACTCTCGATGACAGGTGTCATTCAAGTCTTTCCTTGAATAAATGACAGATGATGTGACTTATCATCTGATGGCATGTACAGTCATAGTCGACCGTACTGACGACTGTCTGTCATTATAATATATGACATGACTCGACATGACATGACATGGTATGACATGTCTGACAGGTATGACACGTATGATATGTATGACACATATGTCATCGGTCATGACCCTGACATGCAGAGGGGTCCGATCACGGGCCGGATTTCAGATTTGCAACTCTTGACTGGGAACAGCCCTGCCAGAAAGGACAGGCCTTCCCTTAGAACTCGGTTTCCACCGCTTTAGATGGTGTTCACATCGCGACTCAGGCCCCGCGAAAAGCGGAACCGAATCCGCGGTCATCACTGCCCGCGGATGGCGTTAACAAGCGATTTTCCAGACGGCTAACCGACTGCCGCGCGGACAGCCGTATGGAGCAAAATTAGAATGCCACGTGGTGAGTGAAGAATTTTTCAAAAAACAAGCCTTCCAAAATGTTGTGAAGCGAGTTGCACTCTTACAAAGTGGCCACGGGCCAAGTTATTGACTGCTAACCTTGCCGCCCCAGCTGCACCCAACCGTACTATCAGAGTTTGCCTTAGGTCCGAGCGCAAAAGGCTCTAAAACGAAACGCGAAAGTGGTGCCCATCTTTTTTTAAATCAATTTGATTGCGTGTTTTTTTAAACGTACGCGTTTCAGAATTTTAGTGGTTTCGTTGTAACGGTCTTGATTTTGTCGGTTTCGCGGTTAGGCTCTCTACGCGCACTTAGCTCAGAATTTACAGGCCTACGTGCGAATGCGGTGTCCCAAGTGTGTACACGACGAGAAAGCCTCAAGCTTTGGGCGTCGCCCAGTCGTGAGGAATCAACCCTGTGAGGACTGTGAAAAACCGTTGGGGCGTCCTCTGATATCTGTAGACCCCCGAAACTTTCTGGTGCACGCCGCCAAAAGAACCTTTCGGTCATTGAAGGGGCGGTGTGGTAGTCTAAAGTGGTTTGACGTCCACAACTTCCCACGTGAGGTTTTTGACTTTCTAATCAAGTCACACCTTCTGCCTAACCCACGTCGCTGGGAGAGTAGGACTGGAACGCACGCGTCTATCCGTATTCAGAGTCAAGGAGTAATAGATAAGTTATTTAATTTTCAGCAAGTGAACCCTGAGCAAGGTTTAGGGTCCTTCAAACTTCTGAAAAGCGGCGAGCTAGTCGGGGTCACCCCGCCCGTAATTCTAAAGCACAGCACTACCGCTGACGGTGCTGCCAAGTTGAAATTCAACTAGCAAGTCGTTTTATTCAACAAGTCCGGTGTCATTCGCGTAGGCAAGAGATTTCCTTCGTCCAAGCGTTGGTGGGGAAGCAAGATCCCCTACGACCCGAAGCAGCTCATAGTGCAGTCAGTAGCACTTAAACCAGGCCAGTTCAAAGCCGCCGGTTTGCCCGTAGCTGAGAAGGTAGTTCAGTCTGCAAAAGAAAAACGAGCAGAAGTTCGTAAGACTCGTTGGAAGCGAGGATTGTCACAATGGGAGATCGACATGGTGAACAAGCGGTTTCCTCCAAAGGAGGACGAGGGAGGTGCGTACGGCCCGCCGTACCTGCGGTTTCGGCATCATATATTTCCAAGGCAGCTCGTGCTCGTCTCAATATTTTCTTCCTTTGGCGTTGCTTGTCCAATCTCGATGGTATTGCCTTGCTTATCTTTTTCTTCGCCACGTGCACTTTCATACTCTGGGCAGTTCGACCCGTCTTATTTTTCGCCCCGATTTTACGGCGGTTGTTCATGTTGCGCAGGTCCCGCTTCCTGACTGAGTGGAAGTGCTCAAGACCTTCGGTGCTCAAGTCCATCACATCACCCAGGTGCTCTACCCACTCAGGAAAGTGCTCGTAGGCGATGTGAGCATAGAGGGGCACTTTCTCGTCAGAGAGGGCTTTCGCGAAAGCCTGGCAGTATTCTTTAGCTAGATTCTTGATTGTTCGTGCCTTGGCCAACTTGCACTCAGCGGTATCGTTGTCCAAACGCGTGCAAAAAGCATTCCACAAATTACGGAGTGCCTCCCAACAACGCGTGAATAGTGCATATTCATCGTCATCTTCGTCCAACACTGTGAGCATCGCCGCATCGTAGTGCTCGAACATGAGCTTGCATTCTCGTCCGATCAATTTCGGCCGTTTCTCGTAGTCCAAGTCTTGGCGGGTGCTCTGCTTTTCAACTTTGATGTAACACCCAACTTCTCTTGTAGATATTTAGTGACCGCGTCCACAAGGGTTTGCGTGAAAGCATGCCGCATCACCGATTCCTCCAAGAGTTCCTTGATTAGATTCAGGAACAAATGCAATACGTCTGCCACGTGTTGACACACCTCGATATAGTCACCAAATAGCACAGGCGTGTGGTGGCGGTGTCCACAATGCAACTGAGCGTGCCTGGTGTGGGATGTCTTGTTTGGCAGAACCTCGTCGCGAAGCTCGTCGGGATTTTCAAACTCGGTGTCGCACTCAAGACAAGTCCATGGGAACGTCATGCCTGCATGTGGAAGGTGAGACCGCTGAAGGGAGTTCTGCACTGTTCTTCGTTCGTGCGTTGCAGATAGGTCCCCAAACCCTCCGCGAGGACATACACACCACGGGCAAGGGCAATTGCAAGCAATAGTTGCAAGTCCAATCAAAGTGTTCAACCACTTTAGGTCACCCCCTGCCGTGTACCAGACATCGATCACACGATTGCCGATCCGAATACCGCCGTCTCGTTTTATCACGGCCATCTCATCCAAAAGACGTGAACAGTGACGTTTAATATCATTATAGTCCTCTTTCCCCTCGTAGATAAGCAGAGCGTTTGCAGCCAGAGGAGAGTTAGGTTGATATCCTTCATGTCGGTCTACACGTTCACGAAGTAACTTGCACACGACTGCCACTTGACTCACGTGTCGAAATACAATTGCACCGTCGCCGTCGATTTGCACGTGCATATTAGGCCCTGTTATTGGGTGTCGAGCGAGTTCCTCTGTGAGGGCATGAGAGAACGACACCGTCACACGTTGAGCATCTTCAGAAGTCTCTGGTTGTGCCTCGTGAAACAATTCTTTCATCTTAGTAACAGTGGAGTTCTTGCTGGGAAGTGCAGGCATGGAAACGCCAGGAGATATCTGGTGCCGTTTATATTTATCTTCTTCCTCGCAATACACGTCAGAAAGTGCATGTATAAGGTACTGGTACTTCCTCTCACTTAGTTCGCACCGCAAGCGAATTGCCAATCCTACATCGGTGTTCCAATGTGCCTCGATTTTTCGAACAGTGACAGTCTCAATCTTGCGGGTTATGTCCGGAACTTTTTTAACGGCCTCCTGCAAAATATAGTGGTAAGGGCGACGGGATAGGAGCTTCACAAGTGCGGCTCTCAAATGGAGGTCACTCTTGAAAGCCTGCTTGAGCCAATCTGCAATCGCCTTTGCCATGCGTTGAACTTGGCGGTCGATGCTCCGCTTGCTTGCAGTGTCCTTCGCAGCTATGCCATCTATATAGCCGTCCACTGCCTGCCTGGCCGGTGCTGCCGTGTTGGCCTCATTGAAACGGTATAGCCGTTTTTCAATTTCCGAACCTCGTCACGGAGTTGGTGAATGAGTGTTTGTTGCTCCATCTTCGTTTGAATCAGACGATCTCTAGCTTGCTCCAAAGTAGCAACGGTTCCTTTTAGTTGTTGAATAGTTTTGGTTGTGGTCTCCGTGCGTGTTGTGATGACAGGAGAAGCTGGGGTCGCATCCGAAGTCGCATCAGCTTTGTTGCGCACAACCTGCACGTTTGCATCTCCAGTCTGAAATGGAACTCCCTTTGCCTTCCGTCTCGGCATATTTTTGTGCAGGGTTTCCCCGTCTTGTGAAGTGAAAATAAAAGGGTTGGACAGTCCAAGACTTGAGTATTTACCTGCTCTGAGCACACTTGCACCTTATGGGAGCAGAGCGCTTAGGGTTTGAGGCGCAGTCTTCATTCCCACGTGCACCGAGTGCTCATATGTGTGTGGAAGTGTGATATTATTTATTTCCGTATACTTTAAGGAATATATTCCGGATATTTCCACTCTTAATAAATACTTACACACTACTCCAAATGGTACAAAGTCAATTGCACAAGTTATGTGCCCCAACGCCATATTATTGAATATTGCGGTACACAGTAGCTCAAATAGTATTGCCTGCACAAGCATGTAGGATCAAAATTAGCAAAAACGGTTATCACCATCGAATTCCTTGACAAAAATACCCGTTAGAACATCATAGGCATGTATCATATACGGATATACAACATATCTAAAGGAACCCTAAGTAATTTCCGCTTTTAGACCCCCCGTAGGTGCGATGTGTTTGTTCACAGGTTTCACATTCGGCTAGCCAGTCACCACACTAGGTGGTGTGCTGGAACAGTCACACCGCTTGCTTTGTGACTCTTCCTATAGTAGTGTGTATGACTGTCACCCGAACCCGAACCCTAACTGTTTATGCCCATATAACGGGCCAACTTATCAGCTTTAATTCATTCTGAGAAAACCTATAACTGAGTGAATATATCCCGAGTCCTAGGGGTATATCCAACAGGAGTTTCTGATATCTCGTGGTGACGTGAACTAGGATATTCCAGTAGGTCGTGACCCCATCCACGCTTTTATTCCACTTGCTGATTTGGCCATGATTGGCTAAACGGCCGCTTGGAGAGGTGGTGCGCACGGGCGCGTTTGGGTGCGACTAGGAATTACGGTATGAGCTGTTTGCGGTAAGCGACTGGGAGTGGCGGCCATGGGGACCGCGCCTCGTTACGGACTAGTCCTAGCAATGTTCAGATTCAGTTTTGCACCGGCATTGGCCCTGCTGGTTACTGTTCTTTGGGCTGGTGTTCGCGACACCTTCGACTTCGACGACATCTTCGAGTGCCCCTCGCCGCTCCACTCTCTTCGCTCCTCTCTAATAGATAGTTTGAAACACATACAGGGTATAATATTCTGTATATCAGTGTTTTAATACTATCGCTGTACGCAAAAATATGAGGCTGAAACGGGTGATATATGCCTGTAAAGATATAACATATGAGAGTAAGAGAGTCTAAGTAGCTTATGCTACGTGCGCTGTGTAAAGCTGTACGAGTACGGCTACGGTAATGCTCGAGTACTCTATCTAACACGTGGCTCGCGGTCTCTATCGCTGTGACTCGCGGTCTCGAGCCGAATAATGCAGTCATCTGTCACATGCATCGAGGAATGTCATACAGGGGGCAGTACTGGATATCTAGTCCCCCGTGACACCACCACATTCAGTGGATGTGTGTGGCAGTGGCATGATAATGAAAAACAAGCAATATCAATATACTCGGAGACGGAGCTAGCAGAGATACATGCATTTGCATTGGCAAGAACTGGTCCTACTGGTGCCTCCGGGTCTTTAGAAATAGACATGCTCGCAGAGGCCCACCTTCCCTCGCCTCGGGTCACCCTATCAAGTTCTGCCGCTGCAGTGATGCTAAGACAATCTCGTCCTGTCGTTGTTGTTCGTTGTAGTTGCTGCTGCTGGGCATGTAGCTTCTGTGCTTCAGCTGCTCGTAGTCTCTCCTCCAGCTTAACACCCCGGTCCTTAATATCCAAGAGGCGGGCGGTGAACTTGTCGATAATGGGAACCCCGTGTTTTGTGGTAGGAAGGGCTTTAGTGAAAATGTCAGCCTGATTGTCATCGGTCGGAATCCAGACCGGGATAAACTTCCTGAGGGGCCCCTGACACCAGTTCCTACAGTAAAACGCGGTCTATAAGAAGGCGGGGATAAATGGCCAGCGGCTAGCTTCTTATTGGGTGGGTGTCAGATTTGAGTTCCTAGCGCCAATCGGAGTCCTTTGAAAATATGGATTCCAGCGCTGAGATTCTTAAAACCGCACATCGCAAATCGATCCAGCGCTCAGGTTCTTCTGAGAGGGGAAATGTTTGACCCCCCCTCCAGCGCGGAGTTTCTTAATTCTGCAGTAGGTTTTACTATTACTAGACTATTACCCAGCGCCTCACAAAGTTTGCAGTTGCAGTTTTGCAGTTTTTTTGTGTACGTAGTATTGTGTATCGATTAGAGTATGGACGCTGACGCGAAGGCGTCTTTAAAGACTTTGAAACATTTGTTGATAAAGCACCAGCAGGCACCAAGATTCACGACAAGTGGGGTCGCTTTCCTCCAACGCATCGAATAAACGTGGACCAAAGCCCTCTGGGTTTTATTTCTGGACTGCAGGACACTTACGAGGAGAAGGGCGCGACCGAAGTTTGGATAAACACCCCCTCTGGTAGCAGCTTGGAGAAACGGCATGCACGTTATTACCTCAAATGTGATGCCTAAGCAGAACTGGTTTAATTAGTCTTGTAATACCCCTAGATAGCTGCGTGTGCATGCTTGTATGTAAGCACTAGTGATTGGTACTCCGTTTGTTGACATATAATTACTGGAACACAATACATCAAGATGAGCTCACATTGAACTCATTGTTCAGACTTTGGTCGATCATATATACTATTTGCTATTATCAATATGTGGGATGCAACCCCACTAGCTTCTTAATTTGGGTATAAATTACAAAGCGGTGGCCATTTTCTAGCGTGCCGGACTTCTTAATTCGGCAAAATTGAGCTGTCAATCAGTTGGTAACCTAGCGGCTAGTTTCTTAACGACCTTCTTACAATATGCAAAAAAACTAGCGGCTAGTTTCTTATAGCCCGCCTTCTTATAGACCGCGTTTTACTGTAACCGCGTGGTACCGAACCGCAATGTGTTTGAGCTTAGTAGAGAGTGCCCGCTGAGTGACCAAAGTCTGAACTGCTGAGTTATCTACATTGATGGTGATGGGCTTAGCTGAGGGGAAGAACTCTGTCAGTGTGTTGTAGATGGCCAGGGCGGAGGTGCAGGCTTCTGACATGGCAACATACTCTGCCTCTGTAGAGTGAAGGGCAGTGCATGACTTCTGCTTCTTTGACCACCAGTCAATGAGCATACCGTGAAAGTAGAGACAGTAGCCGGAAACTGAGTTCCGTGTGGCAGTGTCTCCTGCATGGTCTGAGTCACAGAACGCTGTGAGCTGGGGTGCTGTAGAGTCAATAGCCATAGCAAGTGTGTAGTCTCTGGTGGAGTAGGCATAGTGAAGGATCCGCTTGGCAGCGGTGAGGGCCTCAACTGTGGGCTGGTGGCAGAACTGAGCCAGATACGTGACGTGGTAGTATATGTCGGGTCTGACTGTCCTGGCTAACCAGAGCAGAGAGTAGATCAAGGATCTGAGGGGTGTCTCAATGGACCTGTCAATGGCATCAGGTGGGGGAATGGGGAGGGAGAGACCCTCTGTCATCGGTGATCGAGGTGCCTGCTTATCCGTGTCTATGCTGAACTTAGCACACAGATCTGTGATGCTCCGCTCGTGTGAAAGCTCAATCCTGGTCGGGTATGACTCTCCTGTAGGAAGTGTCTCAGTCTGGACATCAACCTTGAGCTGGAGGAACTGGTTGAGGACACCAGAGTAGGTGGCCTGGAATGTGGACATGATGTCAGTGTGAAACCGGGCTCTGGACCGCTCATCGGCACAAGCCACAATGAAGTCATCAACGTAGATGAGGACTATGAAGAGCTGACCGTCAATCCAGCCGATGTACAAGCACTCGTCATATGTGGACCTGCTGAGTGTAGGGTAGCGGTCTGTCATGAACCTGTGTGCGGTCTCTGACCAAAGTCTGTCTGAGGTCCGATGTCCGTAGAGTGCCTTCTTCATATAGGCACCTGCATATCCTAGGGGATGGACGTACCCCTTCGGAAACCTGACATAGTACCGCTCATCCTCAGGTATTAGAGCCTGGAGGAAAGCCTGAGAGACATCATAGTGGTGTGGCATGAGTTTGTGTGTCAGGCAGAGCGCTAGTAGGAGTCTGAAGGTGGTGAGCTGAGGTGTAGGGGCAAAGGTCTCCGCCTCCTCATAGAAGGTGCGGTCCATGTCTCCTCTGGTGGTGCATCTGGCCTTGAACTTGTCAAGGGAGCCGTCTGTCAGCTTCTTGAGCTTAAAGACAAACTTACTGGGGAGGACGGTGGAGCCTGGGGGGAAGGCGGTGACTGGATCGGCCCTGTCTGGCTGAAGTATGCCGTCAATCTCTGACTGAATGGCTTTGTGCCACTGTCTCCAATTAGGGCTGACCGAGCCTGTCTGTATGTAGCAGGGTCTGGCTCGTCCATGAAGGCATCACTCGGGAAGTCTGCGGGGTCTGAGTCTGCGTCTCTGAGGGCAAGGAGCATGGCCTTCTGGTCTGGGGAGATGATGACAGCATCGGTGTCTGCATACTGGGTGGAGTGTGAGTCAGCAGAGTCGAAGTACACCTGGTATCTGTGCTGGACCTGAGGCTTATGGTCTACAGACACGATGACTGCAGGGTGATACTTCTGTCGGTCAGCTGGCTTAGCCGAGCACATAGCAAAACACGGGTAAAAGACATTAGGTGCCCCATGTGTCTGTGCTTGAGAAAGCTGATGAGAGTGGCATAGTGGCTCTTGGCCAGCTGAAGACAGTGTATGAGCTTTACCCAGACTGGATGTCTGAGTTTAGCACACGGGACCTTGACATAGGCAAAGGTCTCTGACTCGTGGGTGCTGCATGCAAGCTCGAGGATGTCGGGGGAGGAGAGGGCTGTGGGGCGTCGGATGGGGTACAGCTTCTTTGTGAAGATAGCTGTGGAGGCGGGATCAACCAGAGTGTTGTGCGTGTTGGCAAGTGTCTTAGCCATGAGAGCAGGGTCAGTGACAAACGTAGGCCTAGAGAGAGCCTTGAGTTTTCCTTTCACTGTATCAAGGCATAGATAGTTGCCTGGTGTGAGATTCCCGACATAGCGGTATGGCTTGCTCTTAGGCTGTAGCTTAGCCGAAGTGTCAGCTTTAGCTCCTGCCTTAGAGCGCTGTGCGGGGTCCTGCCAGACATTGCACTCGGACCAGAAGGGCCGGAGCTCGGTGTAGTCGAAGTGACGGCCGGTGTATCTGAGATGAGGTGTGTCCATTCCAATGTGCTTGTTAGGCATAACATTGAGGACTGTGTTAATGGCATGGAGTGCAGCAAGAGGCCATGTGTACAGCGGGGCATCATATGTGCGCATGGTGCTGTTCATGATCTTCTGCATGTCTCTCCAGAGCACCTCAATCTGAGCCTGGAACTCGTGCATGTATGGCGGACCGGTCTCGTGACGCATGCGGTACTGTCGGAGCAGTGTCTTCATCTCCTCCGATGCGTACTCTGTGGCACGGTCTGTGTGGAAAGTGATGGTCTCTGGTGTGAAGCCGTGGGACTGAATGTCATCAAGGATAGAATGGAGGTGGAAGTGTTGGCCTCCCTTAGAAGGCGAGGCAAATCCGAAGGCCTTTTTAGTGACGGGGCACTTAAAGGCACTGATGAAGACTGACTCGTCGTAGCCAGGGGGTTTGCATGGGCCCCAAATGTCAGCAAACATGTGCTGGAATGGCTTGGACTGTTCCCATTTGACAGGCCGGTGGTTGGCTGGCAAATCCGGAGGTGGTCTGCGGTTGGCTCTGTCAAATACATTAAAGGGTCCTGGGCGTTTGGCATTCCAGGTGTTGCAATGAGCACACCCGCAGCCTGACAGGATAGTCCTGAGTGTCTTCATGGACAGATGTCGTCTGGGTGCCGCCCCGTAGTGGTGAGCGGGGCCTGGATGGGGGTGGTGTGGTAGCCCGAGGGTGCGTGCCCTTGCCCCCCTTGCCCCCCTTTCCGCTCTTCCCACCAGGGTGCTTCTCCTTCGGCTTGGTCTTGTCAGCCGAGCCCCGCCCCCCCTCACGGACTTCCCCCGTCATGGAGGCAGCTCGGGGGCGGGATGAAGAGCCAGGGAGCTGGGAATGGTGGGCAGAGCCCTGGGTGTACCATACCTTCCCAATGGCCTCAATGAACTTCTGAAGACCACCGGGGTAGCCAGAGGCGGTCAGGCGGTTGTCCTCGTCGTAGGCACGGATGACCTCGAAGTACAGGGGGATGGAGAATAAGTGCTCAGCCGAGTCCTGGGAGGCCCGCAAGATCTCAATGAGGACTGTCCTGACTGTCCTGACTGGCTGTCCAGAGAAGGCGGGGTGGAGCTGCCTGTGGTTGCCGATGAGGGTGGTGAAAGTGTTGAGCTTCACGGCGGGGTCCTCGGACTCAGAGATTCGAAGGGCTTTGGCCTTGGTGAGGAAGGAGTTGTCCAGGGAGGGGGGGTAGGTGATCAGGTGGCAGTGCACGTGCAGCAAAAGCAGCCTCCCGTCCACTTGAGCCTGTGGGGAGCTCTGCACAATTTGTGACAACACAATTTGTGTGTTGCCACAAGTGGCCGCAAGCAGAAGTTGAGCCAGAAGACCGTTGGAGATACCGTCGTAGGCCTCGTCCTTCAGTCGGCGTTGAAGATTAAGTAGTGCAGGGGCGTGGCCAGGTCGAGTGGCGGTGAGGACACGGGTCAGGGCGTCGCAGAACCGCTTGAAGACAATGTCGCCGCCCGTGGTGAGAAAGTTCAATTGAAGATCTCGTTGTTGTTGACGCTCGTGAATATCCGTGAGGGCGTAGTAGGCGGTCTTCAACTGCTTCAGAAGTGGAGTGACGTCAGGGGTAGTGGAGCGCGTGTTGTAGGCGCTCGTGTTGTCGTCCATGATGTGCTTGATCTTGGTTGGAGGAAGTGCGTGGCCATCTCGATGTTCCAATGGCGTTACTTCTGGAATAGTTTCCAATTCCTTGGTGGTGTCAAACATCTTGTCCGAAGTAATTACGACTGAAGATGGCGTCGAAGATGAAGTAGTTCTACTCGCCACAGTGCGAGCCAGTAAGGTGGCGTTGACGCACTCGTCTCGTACGTACTTTGATTAAGTCGTTGATGGCAGTCTCGTTGAGTTGGTTGATGTCACTGAGTTCCTCCTTCGTGACGTAATTCTCGTAGATCTCGTCGGACTGGGCAGATGAACGCTGAAATGCTGATCCAAGCGAGGCGAGGGTGGTGGTGAGCTCAGCCATGTTGGCGGTGAGCGCATGGACATCTTGAAGAAGGGCGTTGGTCGTGATGGAGACTTCTTCGATTGTTGGAGATGGCGAAAGAGGTTGACGTGAAGTAAATAAACGTCGTTGAGCAAGTGGATTACGCTCTTCGGTTGGTGGTTGGGATCCCGGCGTTGTACTGTAGTTGGCGTGAACGACGACATGGTAGTCCTTCCAGACCGTTGGAGTTGGTGGAGGTGGCGATGTTGCGCAAGTCGTTCTCGTAGGGTTGGAGATGTAGATTTTCGTTAAGTTTTGTTAATTTTTAAAAAATTTGCCAGCGCTTCCGCGGTAAATGCTCGTAATGAACCTAAAATCTAAGGCGTCCCTCAAATTTTGGCGGAGCATGCGATAATTAACTAACGCGTTTTGACATTGAAGTTGAATGAAAAGCCGAGAGGGCAATCGTAGAAGAATTCCCAATCATAAAAGGTAAGGGTAAGGGCCCGAGCTGCGGAGTGTTAGTTCAACCGCAAAAGGCAATCATCAAGTAATTTTGCTGATTGCCAGTTTAAAACGCGTTTGGCGGCTACTGTGGTTACACTATTGATTTTACCCATAATTAATTATTCACCGAAATTATCGAAATCCGAAAACAATTCATGGAAAATAAATATCTCTGACCCCAAACAAGTGACCAACAAGGAAATAGTCAATTAATTAATTATTTCGAGATCTTGTGTTTGTGCAATAGGGACAAGAAATAGTTGGGAAAATATATAAGGCGGTGGGCACACATGTGTCACAAGACAAATAAATAGCGGGATAATTATTGGTCCAGACCGATATACAGTGTGCATACGATAGACAGATAATATCTCATACGTACATACGATAGGAGGCCACGTTGTGTTCTATCGCAATCGGTTCACGCACGGCGCACTCGGCATCCGGCAGCACCATTCTTTCAAACTCACACTCGAAAATGTTGTGTGATCTGCTTCTGAGAAACAAAAAAGATGAGTGCCACAGAGCACGAATGTTTGATATGCAAAATCCGCGGATTAGGCTGAATTTCAGCTCATATATAGCCTCATATATAGGCTGAATTTCAGCTCATATATAGCCTCATATATAGGCTGAATTTCAGCTCATATATAGGTTGAATTTCAGCCTATATTTGGGTGAGATTCCTAAGGCGTGTTACGTGTTACGCGTAAAACTCACAAGGCCCGAAATACGTAATTTACGCGTAATTTACGCCCGGGGGGGGGCGTATAATGCAACATAGTGATATGCAAGGGTATGATATATATTATGTGGTATGAGCGGTGTGTATCAATAGATAAATAGGTTGGTTATTAATTAAGTCTCAAGTGGAATATGTGAGAAATAAGCGACAAGAAATAGTTCGAAAATTAAATAAGTTTCAGCGTGCGATAGTCGTGCGATAGGCCCCTTTTCAAAAAATAATTAATTCGGCGTCGACTCAAAATACTATTGAAAATAAAGAATTATTGATGGTGTGGGGGGGGGGATAAAATCAATAGTGTAACCACAGTAATTTGAAATCCGGAGTGTGATCAGAAATTGCAGTGGTGCGACGTGGTCAAACATAACCTAATAGATAGTTTGAAACACATACAGGGTATAATATTCTGTATATCAGTGTTTTAATACTATCGCTGTACGCAAAAATATGAGGCTGAAACGGGTGATATATGCCTGTAAAGATATAACATATGAGAGTAAGAGAGTCTAAGTAGCTTATGCTACGTGCGCTGTGTAACGTTGTACGAGTACGGCTACGGTAATGCTCGAGTACTCTATCTAACACGTGGCTCGCGGTCTCGAGCCGAATAATGCAGTCATCTGTCACATGCATCGAGGAATGTCATACAGGGGGCAGTACTAGATATCTAGTCCCCCGTGACTCTCCGCTGCTGGGCATTACCATTTTTCCGCTACCACACCCAACCGCGCGACTGCGTACCACCTCCCCTCTGGCTTTTCAGAGTATGGGCATGTTGACCCGAGCAGTGACATCGACGCCTCACTGAGGCTATTAGACGGGGTTCGGAACAGTCCGACGGTGCGTACGCCAACTGTTCCGACCCCCGCTCCGACTTCCAACGAAGATGCAGACGTGGCGACCAGGAAGTACTTGCAGGAGCAGAGCAGGCTGGTCGACGACATCTACAAGGCGCGTCTTCACCGCCAGTGGGCCAAGGGTGTCCGCGAGGATGTCCTTGGTGACAAGAAGCACCACTTCAGGGGTACGGACGACGCTGGCCTCCTCTCCGAGCTGGTGGTGCAGCTGCGTACGGAGTTTCATTCGGCTGGGCCGGAGCTGGCGTCCTTTGACCTCGACGACCCTCTGGTTCGTGTGGTGCCCTTGGGCTTTCCTGCCACGGTTGGGCCGTGGGGAGTCCCTTTCCTCCTTTCCCTCGTTCTTTGCATCTCGATCATGGGGGTGGCTGCCGTGCCCGACGCTCAGTCGGCTGCGGGATTGCCTTCGCCTGGTGGTGATCTCGATTGGAAGACTCCGTCAATTTTCTCCACGAATGAAATTATTGAATCGGTGATCCCGGCTCAGGGTTTCTTTGTGGCTGACAATGTGCCACCGCTTGAGCCGCTTGAGCCCCCTGACCTCTTCCAGGCCCTTGCTTAGGCAGATTTGAGTTTCGACATGGCCTTCTTTTACGGTGTGGCTCTACATGAGGGAGGTCCTTTCGGAAACCCTCCCTTCGGGTCGGACTTAATTGAGACCACCGCCGACTAATTTGGTGCTGTCGATTGACTTCTTGTTCACTCTGGATGCACACCAACATGGTGGTGTGCGGAACTCCGGTGACTTCAACAATTTTTTCTGGTTTATGGTTTTGCTTTTGACATCTACAAGTTATCTTCTGGCTTGCTAGCTCGGTGCTTTTCAGTTGTTTAGCGGGTGCACAATGCCCGTAGGTTTCTGCACCTGTGCTAGCTAGAGGGTTTCCAATTTTTGTTTCAGAATTGCACAGTTGGATTAGCAGTAAGGTCTGCCAACCCGGCTCCTGCCCTAACTTATCTTACATTATCTGACTCTCCTAGACAGTCACCACCCACCGCGTTGGGGTGGTGTGTTGAAATCTGTATAGGCAACCCTGACCGGGAGTCCCGGTGCAGGCCCCTATGACAGACCCCTAGGCCAACACTGGACTGCTGACTGATCTATAGGTTCGTGCTGTGACACACGCTGTGACACACGCACGCTGTGTCACAGGTAGGCTAGACTCCGAAACCGTCCGAGACCGTTCCGGGTATATCTAGCTTAGGGTTTATTTATCTTATGAGTTTATCCACACAACGTTCGGGAGTTTCCGATATCTGGTGAACTATAGGATATTCCAGTAACTAATTACCCTTTGGGACTAGGAGTCTAGGACTTCTCAAAGGAGGGGAAGGAATTCCCTATTAGTGAAACGGGCTGTACGGTTGATTAAGTTTTTCAAACTACCGGGAAGAAAGAAGGCCCTAGCAGACTAACCGAAGGGAATTCAATTTTTAAAGGAAAGCGGGAGTGTTCGGGCTAGCTACCTGGGCTGGTTGAAGAGGTTCTTGGACTTGGCTTGCGGGAGGATTAAGTCCAGAGAAAAGTCCTTGCTCCGGGCTTGGCGCCGCATTCGGGTCCACGTACGGGCCGAACCCCGGCGGGTACGTCGGGGTCTGTGAGGCTCCCGGCCGGACGTGCAACGGGGACGGGGGCCGCCGGGGGCCCGTGCCTTCGGTAACAGGGACGACGGGAGGAGTTTGCTGTCCCGATTCCCGGGACACCAAGTCGGTCGGGACGTCCCCCATTGGCGGGGGGACCGGCCCCCCCGCGCTCAGATCAGCACGCGGGGTCAGCACCACAGGTTGAGCCGTATCCCCCGTCGGGGCCGTACGGGACTTCTCGAGCACCTCGCGGAAACTTTCCAGATTCTTCACCATAGTGGCTCTGGACTGGCTGTTCGTGACTTCCAGACCGGGGACCTTGGCACAGATTTTCCGAAGGTGTTCGGACTTGAAGATTGAGGGTTTCGGCAGGAGGTCCTTGCTCGGCAACACGAAAAAGTTCAGCCCGTTAAAGGCGTTCACCGCCATATCGGGGATAGTCGGCCTCTCTCCCGTCACCTGGTGGATTTCATCACGGGACGCCTGCGGACGGAGAGAAAGGCTGCCCCCCCCGCAACATCCTCCGCCAAGGACGTTCTCTGCAGCACATTCCTCGCCGGAGGAGGAGAGTCAGTACGCCCAGGAGCTGCCTGGTCACCAAACGACAGCTCTTGTAACAAGGACGGTCCGGACGGTGACTCCGGCGTTTCAACATTCTCCCGCGACCACCTTTCCCCCGCGTCAACCACCTCGTCACCGTCTTCAGATTCATGAAGACCCAAGGAGCGAAAGATTGCGGGCTCCTCCCGCGTAGGGGAGAACCGCGGAGACGAGGTTGCTGCATTCAGCGCGGGCGTCACGTTGGGTACGGAATTCTCGTCAGGCTGACGAGCCCGTGCGCTGCGGGAGGCGCGGGTCGCCCTCCGCAAATCAGAATTAGAAGCGATTGCTGCGAAACTCATGTTTGCAAAAGAAAAATTGTGTTAGGAAACGGAGGAGAAAGACGCAGCAATCGTCAGCAGGTAGGAAAAGTGAAGTATTTTCACCAATTTCCGACTTACGAGAGCAACACCATGCGACACTTGGACTCCGAAGCTGGAGGTGAACAGCCACTTCGTGATCCTTCATTTCTTCGATCCGGGGAGTGAGATCAGACGATCCGCCTCCTGATTAATGACGGTCATCACTGATGACGGAAGGAAAGTCGGCGATCAACAAGCCACACGACAGCGACAGGACCACACCGTCACCCGAGCGACAGCACAGTAGCGAAGTACTAGCGTAGGGGTAGGGCTCGTGATGTATCTGGCTTGCGAGAATCGGAAAGACGAGAGAGAATGGATTTAGTGCACATAGATTCATCGTATGATGTCAAAGGATCAAATTGGCGCTCATACATTCTGCTCACAATGAAGTAAAGATACGACACTGCTGGTAGTCGAAATTTGAAGGACGCTATCGCTCGAAACTATCAATTGTCTAGCTGATTTTTGGTGTTTTCAACAAAAGCACTTGCTTGTGAACTGAAGGGGCGACGCCTTTGAACACTCGGTTGGTACTGATATGGAGAATATTGAAAGGTCTGCTCTCTCTTTTCCTCTTCTCCGCACCTCATCTCCCCCCGCCCCCTACGTCTTCCTGTGCAAAGGCAGCGACCGTTACCCATAGCTTTCAAAGGAACAACCTTCCTTATTCAAACCGTGTTTTTTTTTGGCGTACAAGATATTAACTAGTAGGTGGATCGAAACTGACTTCACACGTGTCCGCGCATCCATGCTTGCCCACTCTAGAAGAAACTTCATTTCATTCCACGTCCATGCAAAGAGGCGGGCGCGTACTTTACATTTCAAATTTAGAGGCCCCCGCAGTTGCCGAGTTTGTTGTTATTCGTTGCCAATTAGTTGACTGGCTCCGCATGCTTGTTTTCATCCTTCTACTGGCACTCGTTGAATAGCTTCGGAGACGCGCAAAAGTCAAGGTCTACTCGCTCGGAAACCCTCCGCGCAACGGCAGACTAATGGACGGCATCGGGAATAGCGCTTGGCCAAAACACGATTTTCATTTTTGAGTTATGAAAATGCATCTTAAAATTTTGCACTATGTCGCCAAAAAATAGTGTATTTGTGGTTCGCGCGCCCGTGTGTTTGTGTGTGTTACATGTCATGCGTGACATGAGTGATGGGGACACCGAGCGAGCTCTTGTTGTGATATGCTTGAAGTCGGGCTTGTGGCTTTGGCGACCTCTCAATGCGTGTCTATTGGCACACTGTAGCAGGATTATTCCCGCTTCACGCAAATCCCACTGTCAGGGGCGAACTTATACCGTATACAAGCTGGATACTCGCCGGCATACTCGGACGTGCATGAATTCGGGGCGGTTTCTCCCGCCATGAGCCTGGCGTGTAACATGTATTTACAGAATATAGATGCATATGTATTTGTATGCGTATACACACACACGTACATACATACCTGCACACACACACGCAGTACTTATACACATATTGGTGCACGTTCTCTAAGTCTATATCCAAAAATGCGGACGCCACGGTTCGCGGAATAGAAGCCGCGTTGCGAAACGCTTGGCAAGTACGAGGACCGACAAGGGCAAACACGGGCCTGTGGCTATTTGTCTTAGCACCAAAGTATTTTATGCTGATCCCTCGAATGTTTCGGTGATGGTGGGTGACGTAGAATCAAGAACGATGCGCTGCAGCACATTAGGTATCCCCGCTGTTGCCATGCGTGGTCTCCTCGCGACAGCTGGAGGGACACTGCTGGGTTGCCGAGTTCGTTGATATGACGTAGGCTTGCAGAATGCGTCTTCGTTCACGGCCTGCGGACTTGCATTCCAAATCCAGCGTGAACGCGGTCGAGCCTTGTCAGAGGACTACCATAGGCTGCAAGTTTGATGTGGAGCTGTTCCAGCGTTTCGCCCAACACCTTCCGCTTGTAGCGTAAGCATGCTTGGATTGCACCGTCGGCTAGAGTCGCAGCATTATCAGATAGCTGCATTTCCTGCCATCTCATCATTCTTGTGAGCACGTCCCCCTCTGGTGTGGCAGCGGCTCCGTGACTTACTACAGGAACAACCCACTGAGGTTCAAGAACGAGATCCTTTCGGGCCTAACGGTGGCCATCGCGCAGGTCTCTTTTTCCCCTAAGGCAAACGCCGGCCTTTCAATCCGCAACGGTCCTTTCACCGGATGTATTGGATGTTCCTCGGACTATCTCCGTCACATATTTCCTTGACCGGATGGACCGGATATCAGTTGGAACCTCTCCAGCCACACTGCGCTTCCGGACGATCTGCCTCTGTGACACATATGTGTAATGTGACACATATGTGTCAAGGGGCACCGCTTGAAAATGTCACACCTCTCCCAACGTAATGTAAGCATTCCTGTCAACACCGCCTTCTCCGCTTCACGCTCCAGGATGCCGCGGAAACCGATGAAACCTCAGGCCATCCTCGTTGCGCCCAGGAAAAAGCTCTTTTTCGCCTATTTTTGCGCCTTTGCGCCTTCCCTCTCACCGCTTGCCAAGCCAAAAAGCGTTCGCACCCTCGACTCGGGAATTATTTAGCAACTAGGAGTGTGTTCCTGCCCTTGCGCGCCGAGGATACGAGTTGCGTGCGCATCTCACATTGCTGCTCACAGTGCTCACTACAACTAGGCACTCATCGCTTTGCCATTCTCATCAAGCGCTAAGGCTTTGATGAATCTGGTGATCCGTTGACCACGGCCTGGCGCCAAGTGAGTCACAACGAGCGGTTGATAAGCAGTGTGGAGTGCTTGGGGCCTCACTTGCGCGGAGGAATCTCGCGTGCTGCTGATCGGCAGGTCCCCGAGTCTGTTGCCTTCAGCTTCGTCGCCGGGGTAGACCCTATCGTGGGCCTGTACGCCACCTTCTTTCTTGGTCTAATCACTGCCCAGGTGCTTCCAGGCCGCGTGGCGGGCTCCGTGGCACAGAGCTGTGTCATCTTCAGAAGTCCTCTGTCCTCTCTCTCTCTCTCTCTCTCTCTTTCTCTTGGAATCTTGAGACCTGTAGTCGGACGTCGCCTCGAGCAAGCCGAGTTCTCACCGTTGATGTTCATGCTCAGCCACCACGGCATGCACCGTGGTGTGCATGTTTCGGTCACATCGCCAAGTTACAAGCTGATTGATCGAGGCTGGAAACAGGTGCACGGGTGTCTCAAAAGGGTGTTGGGTGTGACAACAGATCGGAGGTCGTCCTGGTATGGTGTCAGGCGCTGCGGGTGCAATGGCAGTGGTAATAAAGGTGCGCACAGCTGCTCCTTTACTCACCCATCTCGGTTATTGCCTTGTCTCACGTCATCTGTCTCCCAAGGCCGATGCGGTCATGATGCGTCATCTGGCTCCCAAGGCCGATGCGGTCGTGATGCGTCATCTGGCTCCCAAGGCCGATGCGGTCATGATCGTCATCTGGCTCCCAAGGCCGATGCGGTCATGATCGTCATCTACAGCCCCCAAGGCCCGATCTGCAGGTCGTGATGCGTCATCTGGCTCCCAAGGCGTGCGGTCATGATGCGTCATCTGGCTCCCAAGGCCGATGCGGTCGTGATGCACGTCATCTGGCTCCCAAGGCCGTGCGGTCATGATGCGTCATCTGGCTCCCAGGCCGATGCGGTGTTGACCGTCATCTGGCTCCCAGGCCGATGCGGTCATAAATCTGCGTCATCTGGCTCCCAAGGCCCCGTGCGGTCATGATCGTCATCTGGCTCCCAAGAGCCGATGCGGTGGGTGATGCGTCATCCCAACCAAGACGTGCGGTCATGATGCATCATCAGCTCCCAAGGCAATCGTCCGTGATGCGTCATCTGGCTCCCAAGGCCGATCACGGTCATGATAAATCATCTGGCTCCCAAGGCCGATACGGTCATGATGCGTCCATCTGGCTCCACAAGGCCGATGCGGTCATGATCGTCATCTGGCTCCCAAGGCCGATGCGGTCATGATCGTCATCTGGCTCCCAAGGCCCGATGCGGTCGTGATCGTCATCCCCTGGCTCCCCAGGCCGCGTCACGGTGGGCGTGCGTCCATCTGGCTCCCAAGGCCCCGTGCGGTCGTGATGCGTCATCTGGCTCCCAAGGCCGATGCGGTCATGATGCGTCATCGCGAGGTCGCAGTTCTCGGTCGATGCAGATAATGCCCCAGGGCTGAGCAGCCAGGGTAGTGCAAGGCATGTGTGCTAGCAGTGCGCTTACTGCATGGGGCAGTCAGCAGCCAGGACGTCGTGGGGTTGGAAGCAGGAAGTGATGGACTCCGGAGGGCTCTATACAGAGAGCGACCTCGAGGATAAGGAGCTCATTTCCTCGGGTCCAGACAAGGTGTGACTGACGGCCCGGCCGTGTCCCCCTGTGGCTCGCCAGGCCCCCTATTGGTCTCGAAGTGGTTTTCACACACTGTCAAGCACGCGCCCCGGCAGTCATCGTGACCCCGAGTTGTCCAGCAGAACCATGTTTAGTGTCCAGTGCACATCGACAGTATAGGTCACCACGCGCTGGTGGTGAAGGAGCGCCAGCAAGGCGTCATGCGCGGTGGGATAATGGTGGCTGCCTCAGGACCCGCTCGCAGATCAGGCGGATGATCAACGGCTCGAGTATCTCCTGGCAGTCGTCATTCTTGTGGGAATGCTCCAGGTGGATCTCCCCACACAGCTTCTCATGGCCCAAGCCAAGGGCTCTACCCTCGCGTATTCATGTCGAGCGGAGCGCATCTCCAAGCTCCCATCTCCAAAGGTTTTATCTCCAAGCTCCCATCTCCAAAGGTTTTATCTCCAAGCTCCCATCTTGAAAGGTTTTATCTCCAAGCTCCCATCTCAAAGGTTTTATCTCTAAGCTCCCATCTCCAAAGGTTTTATCTCCAAGCTCCCATCTCCAAAGGTTTAATCTCCAAGCTCCCCATCTCGGTGCTGCTCTTATCTCCAAGCTCCCATCTCCAAAGGTTTTATCTCCAAGATCCCATCTCTAAAGGTTTTATCTCCAAGCTCCCATCTCGAAAGGTTTTATCTCCAAGATCCCATCTCCAAAGGTTTAATCTCCAAGCTCCCATCTCCAAAGGTTTTATCTCCAAGATCCCATCTCCAAAGGTTTAATTCCAAGATCTCATCTCCAAAGGTTTTATCTCCAAGCTCCCATCTCCAACGGTTTTATCTCCATGATCCCATCTCCAAAGGTTTTATCTCTAAGCTCCCATCTCCAAATATTCATCTCCAAGGTTTTATCTCCAGGCTCCCATCTCCAACGGTTTTATCTCCAAGCTCCCATCTTCAAGGTTCTATCTGCAAAGTTTTATCTCGAAGCTCCCAACATCAAAGTCCATATCCAAGTCCCATGCCCGGCTGTTTCATGACTTGTTCAAGTCCATCCTCGAATGCTGCACATGACCGTTGCTTCATCCGGTTGAATCAAGGGATCATGTGGCATCGAGGGCTGTACAATGCGTTCAATGGGCGTGTGGCTTCAGAAGGAAGGGCGGATCTTGGCGGACAGGCCTTTGCTGGGGTGTGCGGCCTCTCCGTGTACGTCAAGTTGATCCCTGTTCCGGTGATGACCGGCTTTGTCAACGGCCTCGCAGTGGTCATCTTCTTGGCCCAGCTGCAGTCCTTCCAGGTGGACGACGATGAGGCCATGTTCAATCAGTATGACGCCGATCGAGATGGGCAAATCACGCGGACAGAGGCTGAGACACAATTCTCAACCGCATACCGCGGGCTCTCGGCAGCTAATCTGGCAAAGGTGCGGCCCTCACTGCCAGCCAAGCTGCGCGCTGGGAACCCGAGTACTGAGGCACTGGCGAAGCCAGCAACGTGAACGCTACGTCCATCCTGTTCTTCCCAGTAGGCAGCCACCTTGATCTGACGAATCCCCAGCGTCAGCGGCCTAGGATCAAGGGTCAACGTGGCGAGGCCAGGCTCAGGGCGATGCTGCTTGGGATGGTGATGATGGGGCGAGGTGGTTTTCCGGGGTGAGTGGCGGATCATGCCAGGAGATGAACACCATTTTCTCCGAGACGGATACAAACAAAGACGGTGTGATTGATATTGAGGAGTTCAACGCTGACGAGGACCATCGGATCCATGATGGTCACGATGACTTGGTTCGGTGGCTTGAGCTGGATGAAGGGGAACTGTGGATGATGGCGGTAATGATCTCGCTGACAATGGCAATCATGCACTTCCTGCCGCGCCTTACGACGGTCGTGCCCTCCTCGCTCGTGGGCATTATCGCTAGCACCATCTTTGAGCACGCCATCAATCGCACGGCCATCGGCCTCGACACTCGCACTGTCAAGGACATGGCCCCAGTTGCTGGGGGACTGCCCACCTTCCACATACCGGATGGTGCGCTCTCCGTCGCCCATCCCTACCCCGTCCCTCGACACAAGACCACTTTTTGATCGGCACCGCCTGGGTGCACGGCAGCGACGGCCTTGTGCGTGTCCCTCGGCGTTTGATTGAGTGTTTTATCGATGCTTCCGACTCGGTACTCTCTGTGTTTTGGCCGGCACTGGACATGTGCGAGCGCCCGCCAAGCGCCGGCACTGGACATGTGCGAGCGCCCGCCAAGCGCCGGCACTGGACATGTGCGAGCGCCAGCCAAGCGCCGGCACTGGACATGTGCGAGCGCCAGCCAAGCGCCGGCACTGGACATGTGCGAGCGCCAGCCAAGCGCCGGCACTGGACATGTGCGAGCGCCAGCCAAGCGCCGGCACTGGACATGTGCGAGCGCCAGCCAAGCGCCGGCACTGGACATGTGCGAGCGCCAGCCAAGCGCCGGCACTGGACATGTGCGAGCGCCAGCCAAGCGCCGGCACTGGACATGTGCGAGCGCCCGCCAAGCGCCGGCACTGGACATGTGCGAGCGCCAGCCAAGCGGCGGCACTGGACATGTGCGAGCGCCAACCAAGCGCCGGCACTGGACATGTGCGAGCGCCAGCCATGCGCCGGCACTGGACATGTGCGAGCGCCAGCCAAGCGCCGGCACTGGACATGTGCGAGCGCCAGCCAAGCGCCGGCACTGGACATGTGCGAGCGCCAGCCAAGCGCCGGCACTGGACATGTGCGAGCGCCCGCCAAGCGCCGGCACTGGACATGTGCGAGCGCCAGCCAACCAAGCGCCGGCACTGGACATGTGCGAGCGCCAGCCAAGCGCCGGCACTGGACATGTGCGAGCGCCAGCCAAGCGCCGGCACTGGATATGTGCGAGCGCCAGCCAAGCGCCGGCACTGGACATGTGCGAGCGCCAATCAAGCGCCCTGCTTTAAGATCCTGCAGCTGCAACCCGCTCCTTCCACAAGCGCGCGCCTCTTATGACGCATTGGCGCTTGTTTTGCTGGGGTTATCTAGCACTCGGTGACGGTGTCTTCACTGTGTCACACGCCTGCTGTCATCACCGTGCGCCCTGGCAGACTGTTCTTGGGGCAACCCCTCGAAGGGTCCATCTCCGCTCTATGTGCGCCACCCTGAACTGGGATGATGTCCTGCACTGCAGCTGCGAGGTGCGTGTGAGTGCGAATTGGGTGGCGGAGAGCTGCAGTGCCATACACCGGGGAGACGCTGGCGGAGATCTTGCCGGTGTCTATCAGCCTATGCCTGGTGGGGCTGATAGAGTCCGTACTCACGCTGCAGCTCGTGGACGAGATTCTCGGTGACCGCAGCGACAGGTCGCCCTCCCACATTTTTGCACCTGACTTCTGCTGTGGAAGCGCTCCCACAACATGGATGCCTCGATCGTATCAATGCGCGGTCCGAGTAATTGGATAAAAAGAGGGAAGACGTTCTCGGGATCGCGCAATCCTCTGCACCGAGTGTAGCTTATTTCTCAGCTCAAAAGACTGACCGAGGTGAGAGGAGGCGGTCTTCTTTCCACCCCTCTGCTCCCGAGCCCGCTACTGCAGCTCTGGTAGGTGCAAGCAGGAGTGTATCGCTCAAGGAATTGCAAATTTCGTCTCCGGGATATTTTCCTCGATGGGTGGCGATGCCATGATTGGCCAGTCCACCATCAATGTTAAATCTGGCGGCATCGGGCGCCTCTCCACCACCTTTGCGGTCAGCCACACGCCCCTCACTCAATTCCACACACGTGTTGTGATCCTGGGGGGGCCTTTAGCGAGCTTGCCGATGGGCGCCCATGGAAACGCACTTTACATGGTCGTAGCGTTGAGGCCTGCTCAACAGCCACAACATTTTGCAAACCGGGTGCTCATGCACATGATTGAACGGTCGATCTGACGGCAGGCGCTCATGTTCTGGTTCTTCATCCTTGCTGCCAGCTCCGTCATCGAGCTAGTCCCGATTTCTGCCCTAGTTGGTGATTGGCCCGCCCTCTCCCTCGTCCCATCTCTTCGTAGAGCGACACCGTCTGCTTCATTCTCTTCGCCTCTCTGCTCCCGGTGTACCATGCGGATGCGATCTGTCAGATGCCATGGGCGCTGGTAGGATCATAGCGGTATCCTAGAGAATGGACAAAGGCTCTTTCGCTCAGTGGAGGGACTTCACACCCCGGGAAGCTTCCTAGAACACGCCACGCACACTAACACTGCAAAGAGGCCTCTGCTGCGTCGCTGGACGGGCTAGCGGATCGCCATGATAGCCAGCAAGCAGGGCCAGTGGCATTCTGGAGCGTCCCGCCTCGAGGGTGCTGCTCTCCTGGTGTGGAGGTACACCCTGCCAGCTCTCACAACTGCCATGCTTAGGCAGGACGGCTGCCGTCGTGGTGTGGGTAGGCGTGCTATTCATGGTGGTCATCTACACCTTCGACTGGTCGTGTCTCCCACTGATGGCCGGTGCGCCCGGCCTCCAGGAAAACCTCTCCAGCGAGCACACTCAGCCGAAGGCACCCAATAAGAGCACACCGTAGGCACCTATGCACGGAGGGTCTCCAGGTTGAGGCGGAATTGGCAACTGTGACTCTGACGTGCCAAGCTGGAAGCGCATGCGAGGGGGGGGGCAAGAGGCCACCGGGATTTTCACGGTGTCTTCACAACCCAGGTGCCGCGTCTACGATGCTGTTGACGTGGCACGGCGCGAGGTGTTCCCTGCACATTTGGGTTTGCTTCTGCCGCCGCTGCTAGTAACGTACAGCCTGCGATGCTCAACGTTCATCGCCTGTCCTCTCCAATCAGCGCCTGGCCTGTCCTCTCCAATCAGCGCCGGGCCCGTCCTCTCCAATCAGCGCCTGGCCTGTCTCAATCAGCGCCTGGCCTGTCCTCCAATCAGCGCCTGGCCCGTCCTCTCCAATCAGCGCCTGGCCTGTCCTCCAATCAGCGCCTGGCCCGCCCTCTCCAATCAGCGCCTGGCCCGCTTCTTCCAATCAGCGCCTGGCCCGTTCTTCCATCACGCTGGTCTGCCCTTCCTCCAATCAGCGCCTGGCCTGTCTCTTCAATCAGCGCCTTGGCCTGTCCTCTCCAATCAGCGCCTGGCCCGTCCTCTCCAATCAGCGCCTGGCCCCGTCCTCTCCAATCAGCGCCTGGCCTCTGTCGATTTGAGATCCCTGCTTCGCGTATTGATGAACACTCGCCTGCACGTTGCTGTGGTGGCAAAATTGTGTGACCATAGTATCCGTGCCATACCCAGGACCAGGCATCTGACTTTCGATGCACTGCCCGTATCAAGGTAAAGCTACCCAGCACTGATGTCCAAGCTGATGCTAGATGTGCTTTCAGAGCGCAGTCGCGTCTGCGTGGTTCTGCGGTGCGTGTGATCCATGCATTTAATCTCATTAAGCTCACTTGTGATGCGGAAAATACAGGAATTTGCTGTCGTACGGGCCCGGGTTGGACCTTCGAGCTAGGGACGGAAGTGTAAGGGGGCGGGGTGGGGAGGGCATGCGGGCACCGGCCGCAGGGGAGAGGGCGAGTAGATTGTTGTACACCGCAGACCCTGCAGCCCCTTGCTTCGTCGTACGCCAGAAGTTTCACCAGCCAAAGGTGACACCGACGAGGGGCTGGAAGAGACCCCCCCGAGACACTCCGCTGTGATATGTCTTGAGTTTGCTTTTGCGCTAACGAAAAACTGAATGAAAGAAAAACTCGACCTCCCTTGTGGGATGTAGAGGGTTACGCTCCCTAGCCAGTAACGCCCACTAAAACTGGGTTTGGGGGTAGGAAAAAGCGTGCTGCAGAGACTCTTGGTGACGCGGGGATGTCACCTGCAGTGCACCCGACTGATTGCAATGCATTGTATTGGGACGCAGGGCAGAGCCCCGGCTTCTGACTCCTTCCTGATCGTCCTCGTGCGCCGCCCTCCCCTTCTGACCTGCTGTGGCCCAGCCCACTTCTTTCTGCTGCGTGCTTGTCTCCGTGGCAAAATGTGCCATGGGTTCGGGATGCTTGGAATTTGGTTGAGTCATTATCTCCATCATTAGGGAAGCTTTGGCTGTTGTACAGTGCGGCCTGGAAGAGCTGCTATACAGTGAACGGAGCAGTGACCCCGCGGAGCTTAGCGATATGTAGGCGCCTTGGGGTGGTGAGACCTAGGAGAGTATGCCGATGCGGCGCTCAGGCGGACATGGGGGGCTGCTTGGCAGGTGACCGTGGTGACCGTGCTCACAAATTTAGCATATGCAGTGATCGCAGGAGTCCTTGTGGCATGTGTCATGTTCTCGTGGAAGTTCAGCGATCGTCTGCAGGTTCTCCCCTTTCTCTGTCCAGAGCCATTATAAGTTCCGATGCACATCCAAAGGAGAGGGCCCTGAGTTGAGGCATCTCGAGATAGAAGCCGAGTGAGGCTTGCACAATCTTCGTATCGCCATGCTTCGATGACCGTATCTTCCTCTTGGTTTCGGTTCCTGAGAGGCTAGAATCTGGCAGGAAAAGTCGGGGTGGAGAGGGATTGAGAGAGAGAGAGAGAGGAAGAGCGTGTGTACAGCAGCGCGAGCGCCAACATGCTCACCGGGCCTGTAAGGCTCGCCAGCTTAAGCACCGATTTGAAGGGGGGCATGCTCACCGGGCCTGGAAGGCTCGCCACCTTAAGCACTGATTTGAAGGGGGACAT